>LPNX010768306.1:419492-503315 GCA_001517045.1 Pseudotsuga menziesii
AACTCGATATACAAACTGGGACATCTCTATGACACAGGAGGCATCAATAGAGGCTCCATAGGGACTGGAAGCATAACCAGTCGGTGGAGATAAAACTCAGATAAACGAGTACAGCTCCTAAAGTCAAACTATAACCCAACTAATGGATGTGATATACAGTGCTCTGTTCGAAGGTGACATGACTCGATAGCTACCAAAGATAATATCTTTTCTTGTCCGGATTTTTGGTTTTTTGATTTTTTTTGGTCTTTTTCAGTTATTTGAAAAGCTTGAAAAAAGAATAAACTAGCTTTATAGTTACAAACTAGGAGGAGACGAGTGTCATGAGGGAAAACAAACTAGTTCCAAGCAGTGGAACATACCTATGCTCAATGCAAGGATACATGTGTAGGATATCGACACTCGGGGGAAAATCCCCTCCCGGTAAAAAGGGAATCAAGCTGCGAAGGATATAAAGAAAGGCTCTGCATGGCTAGACATGAGACAAGCTCAGGCTATATGGCTGAAACGCAATGTCAGGGGAGCCGGCATAAAGCTCAATAAGACAGGAAAAGCTCATGATAATGCATTCACAACTTGACATAAGGGGAGTCCGGGGGGAAACAATCCAGCATAAGATCAAGAAGAGTATGAGGCTCTTGCCAAATGTCATGGCAATACTATACAACGGACTCCTGAACCTAAGAGAGGACTCACGGCATGGGCACCAAATGCAAAGGGGAGCTAACTAGGACACCCATGTATAGGAAAGCTCTACCATTCACATAGTACCACTTCTAACAACAGCATGAAGGTTCCGTGATACCATGGAATGGGTTCGTACCTAAGGTTAAGATGGAACGGTCATAAGGCAATGCATAATGCAAGCGGTGGTGAACCTAACCTATATGCCAGTGTAGAAGTAATACCTGTGATAGGAATGAACGGGTCAAAACCTTGGAGAGAGTGTACAAAAATTGGATCCTACATGACAACCATATTAGTCCAAAACATCCCAAAATAGTCAATATAGAATCCAAACTATAGGATATAGGGAGGAATGATCATGACAATAGCACCCAAAGGAAACAATGAGGTGAACGATGGGACATAAAAAGGAAAGTAAGGTGTAGACCCAATGTTCACGCATCCACTACCACCCCCCATGAGGGTGACCACTGGTGTAAAGACAGAGCGAAGGGAATCAACATCCTCCACAAATGGAGTAGAGGGAAGAATGTGACCACTTCAAATCTATGAGAAGGGTAAGGGGCTGTGATGCCCCCAATTCTAACACTAGTGTCCATACTAGGACCAAGGACGGATGATAGGATACTAGGCATGACGAAAATAAAAGGACCCAAACTCAAGAGAGCATAAATATACTATAGTAACCGCGATCCCAAAGGCCAACTAGCGCACAAAGAGCACACTCCTAAGAAAATATACAGCCAACAATACAAGCAAACCAAGGGGAGGATATGTGAGCTCCCAAATGTAGTATGTATGTCTCTCCTGGGAGAGGCTTGAAACTCCCATACACTACAAGCGGAGGTACGTAACCAATTATAGTGGCCCTCAGCTTCAACGCATAAAGTGACTGTGCTGTCCGACCTCTACCTGGCCGGGACACATGCAGAATAACCTCTACAAGTACCCCCTTGATATCCTAGGTAAGGTCACTAAGGTCACCTCAATATAATCAAAGCTCAGGCGGATAGTCGTAGGCAGGATTGACCGTATGGGCAGGGTAGAAAAGCCCAAAACTCTCGAAAGAGCCCCCATATACGAATACAATCCTGGCAATATCGTCGGTGCTACTCATTTATCGACCAGGGGTCATCCCAATCAATAACCGCTCACACTACCTCATGCTTAACTCCCTTTTGAGAGGAGGATCCTAAGAACAATGGTTATACCAAGGATTTCACACACTCCCTGGACAAACACCTAGTTGTTTTCATTTAGTGATCTTGGAGAATTAACTTACAATGAACTATTCCAAGATCCTAAAACCTAAGCTTGTTGGTGCACCCTAGAAAAGAAAAGAGTGTAATTCATTTTAATTTAGCGTTGATTTTAATTGGCTGTAATTACTCAAAGGGAAATAGCCGTGCAACTAATGACATTATGACTCAGTAGTGAAATAATTATGCACACCATAACAAACAATGCTAAGTGCAATCTTTGTCAAATGAAAAATAGGGTATGCCACTACATGAAATGCATAAATATATATTTCTTTCCGAATGCCAATGCAATCATTCCTATATGAAAGCCTAAACACAACTCTCATCCAAGCAATCCAATGCAAGTACCTCCTCAAATCCATATCTAAGATGCAACTAAGAGTGCAACTACTTTGTATTTTTCAATATAAAAGAATGAAAAATGCAATAAAAGTTATCTAAAACTCTCAGTCTCTATAGCAAGTATAAAATACAAGCCCAGCAAGACACCAAGACAAAAAGAGTAATGCACTAATGGCAAAACAAAAAGGAAGAATGACTAAAACTACTTTCAAAGAAAAATCAATGAAAAAGCGGTCTCTGGTCACAAAAGAAGCATCCAACAGACAACATTAGACTCAAGTAAGACCCAACCACACTCAGAACCCACCCAACAACTTCCCCCAACATCAAACTCACCAAAATGGAGGATGTACGCGATTGTATAAAGAACAGCCGCGTATGTACGCGACTTTAGGCCCAAAACCCGCATGGGAAGGCACATGTACGCGACTTTTGGCCAAAAACCCGCATGGGAAGGACCATATACGTGCCTTTTGGCCAAAAACCTGTGTGGAAAAAAGGATTTTAGTGTAAAATCTACGTGTATACGCAACTTTTGGCCAAAAATCCATGTATGTACGTGACTTTTGGCCAAAAACCTGCGTATACAGAGAAGGCAGTGGTAAAAAGCAGGCCAAGGATCAAACCAATAAAGGGGAGTGTCAATGGATGAACATAATATAACATGTGACACAGAAACAAAGAGAAATAGAGAGAAAATCAATAATATCAAGCCCATTGTGCCCCCAACCCCAAAGAAAAACAAGGAACTTCCCCAGCGGAGTCGCAAAAAACAAGGAATATCTGGTTTGCGAAACCAGAGATTCTGAGTTCGATCCCCAGTGGAGTCACCAATTATATTACGGAGAGAAATTCCTATGGCTTGGGGTACCAAAACAGATAGCTAGACTCCATAAATCAATCTTTCCCAATATGCAATAGAAATAAAATGTCTAACACTAAAGGATCAGACCTCGTACCTTATTTCGAACGGTTGAAGTAGATCCCCTTTGAGCTTTCCAATCTTCAGCTTGAATTGATTTGTTACTTCCTCAACAACAAGTAAACAATACAAGAATTCTCTATATCATGGTGTTAGATCTATTCTAGCATATATAAGCAATAATGTATAAGCATTTGACATAATCCAATGGATAAAATATTCATTCAAACACACATTATTGGACAGGAAAAGATATTTCTATTAATATAAATAAGAGATTACAAGATACAACCTCTGACGGCACGTCTGCAAACCGGAGAAACTAAATCCCCCACTTGGGCCTCCACCACTTCAATCCTCCATCTCTCAATAGCAATCTCACAAGAAAAAGGAAAGCTTGGGAAGAACACAACAGTTCTTAAAGGGACAAAGGGATGCAGACTCAAGCATAAGTTTTGGCAACAATGGACTATAGTTTCGTTACTCTCAATTCTCTCTTATGCTTTCAATGTCTCAATGGGTTCCTTATATAGATTTTCAAAAGGATACTGAAAGGTCGAATCCGTGCGATCTCAAGGCATATGGAAGGCCAGGATTCATATGAGTCGGATCCAAGTCAAGGAACGCTCCAAAAGGATTTGGATTATGTACACATCCCGATGTACGCGACTATAGAGGGAATATCCACGTATGTATGCGATTATTGGGTAAAAATCCACGTATATAACTTTTCTTATGTTTTTAGGGGTGGTCAAGGATACATCAAAAGACAAAAAGTGGTCCATAGGGGATAATGAGTCTGCAGCGGGATAGGGGAAGGCCATACAATGTGTGATTCACCTAGTGTGGTGAAATCCGCTATAACACAAGCTGGATGAAAAAAATGAGGTAATTGATGTGATGGGTAAAGACACTCCCACCAATAAACCAACTCAGTGGCTAGCTCAAGATCAAGTTGGAAACGAAAGTAGGATACGCGAGTTAGAGTCTTAGGTAAGTGATAAATATGAGAAAAATATGGAGTTGGAAGGAGAAATCAGTAAGAAAGAGGATGTCATCCTATTGAAGTAAATTTGATTAAGAGTCGAATAAATAAGCTAAATTTGGATGTAGAAGGGTAATATTTGATTACAATACCTAACCAAACCTCATGGGATAATATATCCTAGTTGTTCATGAATGAGTGGGACCATTGTGAGTTCATCCAAGAAGAGATAGAAACATATAAATTAGCCAAAGAAGAAGCCAAGAGAGTAGAAATAGAGTTAGGAGATATGCCCAAAGAAGCTGAGAAAATAATAGATTGTTTGAACAATAGAAGCAAAAGACAGTTGGAGGATTTACAAATTACAAACAAAACACAACTGATCAAAGTGGCCAAGCAAATGATGATGAATCAAAATATATTGAGAAGAAACCAGATCAAGATGAAATCATTGGATAATGATATAAATAATTTTAAGAGCATGTTTGATAAATTCATAAAGTTGGGATTACCAACGCATATGATAGGAATGACGAGATTATACCCAAAGAAGAATATCAAGCTAAATTGACAGATAAGAGAAATGAGTTTCCTCAAATTGATGCATTGGGAGTCATAACAAGTGATCAGGTTATTTAAAGACTCAATCCTCAGTTTCATATTTGGATCCATCTAAAATGGTTATTAAAGGAGCTTATATATCATATGAAAATAATACTTAGGCAGAAATAGACTTAAAAACATTGAAGGCCCATAAAATTCCATTGGGAAAAGACTGGAAGATAGTGTCAACATATTACAAGATAGAATTACCTCCTAAAAGTCAAGCTATAGGGCATATTTCATGTTTTCCACATCGACAGTCAAGTAGATAACAATTTTCTACATTTTAGGTCAATTTGTGGGTCAGCCAATGCCTTTGTATTTTATGCCATCTGGAGGGAAGGTAAATGTTTAGATGATGCACCAAATGACGGGGGAAGAAAACATACCTCCTACTACTCAACCAATAATTCAAGCAGTGGGACAATCAACTGTACAAACTAATGTGCATATGAGAGGACAAACAACTAATAGAAGAGAGAGTAAGAAAAGTGCAAGTAAAAAGATTTAAAAAGTGAAAGACTGAGAATCAATTAGAAAGTTATATTGAAAATGACAAACTCATAGGTTTGCTGAAGTTAACTGAATTTAGTTACTCGTAGGATTCCTATAGAATGTAAATCAAATTTATTATTTGAGGATGGAAACTTGTTTAGAGAGACTCTATTAGTTGTTGAGAGGATGAGCTAGTTTGTAATATAATAATCCTTGTATGACACTAAGCTTGTAGAGTTCTACTGAGATGTATTTCCTATGTATTTTGTGTACCTTCATTGTTATCATACTCTTCTATGTCCATGTACACTCTCACGAAATGTTAATGAAGTTATGAGCAACAAATTCAACTTCATATTGTGTCAATGATATGTTATGTTGATGAATGTTGGAATTAATTACAGATATTTCTAATCTTTTGACCTATGGTGCACTTTCAAAGATTTTATGAGATTCATTAGTATTTGATGTTTTCTCTTATTGTTGTTTACATCAATGTTAAGTTTCCTTAAAATTCATAAATGAAATCATGATTTGTATACATTTTGCTTAGAAACTACTGAATTATTTAAATCAGAGATCAATATGTTTATGATTCTATTAGGTTTAAGAGGTTCATCTTGTAGGCACGTTTTAGGCTTACTTTTGTTTCCATCTTCTTAAACTATCCCTCATTATTATCCAAAGTATTGTTACACTCTATAAAATTCCTCTACAATAATTTTACACCGTAAAAAATATTCATAAACCTCTACTTATAGAAATATTTCAAGAACATCAGTTTCACATAAATTCCATAGAGATTTAGCTCGAAAATCTATAAAAAATGAGTTTTTCCATGCCCTAGTGTGCACTATTTTCATCCTAGTACATCTCAGGGATCAACAAGATTGATATTCCTTCTATTTCTTTGGTTTAGTGTTCATTGAAATATGAATGGTGGTATACCCGACTCTAGAAGTGGAATATTCCTTTAAAGCTTAAATTCATTTTCTAGATTTGTATGTAAAACCATATTCTTACCTGGGAAAATTTGTTGAAAAGGGGATGGTTTGGTCCTAATAATTGTTCTTTATGCAGAAGTGAAAATAATTCTATTGAACACCTCTTGTTTTTTGTTCCTTTAGTAATCATGTCTAGCTAGAAACTATGAATCTTGTCCAGTTGTTTGAGGTTTGGGATACTGATCTCTTTGAAGAAAATGTTGCATATTGGATGTAGAAGGTAAGATAAAATATATTTTTGTCTATATATTTGTTTGTTGGTATATTTGGAACATGAGGAATATAGTCATATTTGAGGAGTGATTTTCTAATGTTTACTTATGTGTTATCAAGTGCTTGGGATAGTATAAATATTTTACCTTTGAACAATTTCCAAAGAAAAGAATATTTCTCATTAGTCCCAAAGTCTTGGAGGGAAAGACAATTGGATTTTTTATGGTGTTGTTCAAGATGAAACCAGGGGATGTGGTATGATTCTAAGGATCAATTAGCATCATCTCTTCCAGCTCAAGTTTGGTTGTGGCAAATTTATTAATACAAAATATAACTTATGGATTTGTGGTGTCTGTTGCAATTTGGTATAGTCAATGGTATCATTTCCTTGCATTTCTATGGAGATTCTAAAACTATTGTAAGTTGGAACAAATGTGTTATGCAACCAAGTCCCAAAAATAACATAAAAATAGCATAAATAGACAAGAATAGAGTGATCAACGCATTAATAATGAATAAAAGATATAAATTGCAATCCTCTTCAAGGGAGGAACTTCCTTATACAATGTACTGAGTACACAAGACAAGACACAATACAATTGTGACTAAAATGAAAATATATTTTTCATATATATAGGATACCAAGGTGTACAATAACAACTAATATACCCAATCCGACATGAATAATATGTAATACACCACAATGATGGTGGTAATGTGCTACCCTATAGGGGGGAATGTGCCCGAAATTTAGGGATTGATCCTCCCCTTCAAACAAGAATTGCCCTCGGTGCTTAGATGTATCCATATGAAGGAATCATCTTTAGCTGGTAAGTTCTTCCACTTGATGAGTACTCAATAATAGCATGATTTCATGGTTTTTGCTCCTTTTTTCGACAAATTGTTCAAGTTTCCATATGATTTGTGCTTCTTCAAAACTCCTTTGACGGTGATGTTGATCTACCTGTAGTTTCATCTTGTTTACTGACATCATTGAGCTTTGGAGAACTGCTTGTTGGTGCTCTATGCGATCTGCCACTTCTTAAATTGTATATTTTCTTATCGCTGCTTCAACCATCTGCTCCATTTCATTCTTCTGTCCATAGGGGTATTTGTAAGGTCTAATTCAAGAAGGAATGCTTCCCAGATTTAAATTAACAACATTGTCCAATTCTAGAATAGGTGGATGTCTTATTGGAATGTCTTCAAATACCTTAGAACTATTTTTAAGGACCCTTTGGATATCTGGAGAAATAGGAGCCTTACATGTTTGAACATCTAGTGAATATAACTGTGTAATTACACCTTGTTTTCATACCATTATATATGATCACCTTTCTTGGTTTCCCTTTGATACCATTTAACACAATTTTTTTTCCTTCCCAAGAAAATTTCATGAAAAGCTTCTGAAAAATAAAAGCCACTATTCCCAATGATTATAACCATTGAACTCCTAATACAACATCAACACCCCCCATTGGGATAGAAATAATGGAATTATTCAATACATATTTCCCCACTGTAAGATTGATATTATGGGATTTCCCTAAACAATTGATGGTTCCTCCATCTATAATCATTACTTGAAATTCTGGTGTTGGATATACAAAGCAATTGAGATATTTGGCTACTTTATAATGAATAAAATTATGAGTACTACCAAAATAAATAAACAATGTTACCTTTTTATTTTTGATATATCCTTCGATATTGATTGTTTACGAAGTGTTAATTCCAATCAAAGCGTGCCAATATATGGTGGGAATAACCACTTTTAGTTCATCCCCTTGCGGTGGTTCTTGTTCTTTTCATTCTTCCTCTTCACATTCTATGTACAAGAATTTATTTTCTCCACACTTATGTCCCTTACTGTACTTTTTGTCACAATTAAAGCATATGCCTTTCACTCTTATTTCCTTTAGTTGTTGGGTCAGCCTATGAAGTTGGTTAGAAGGAACACCATTCTCTCTATATGTGATAGAAGTGGTATTTCTGGTAGTCATCACCATATTTTTACTTTCAACCTTCCTTTCCATCATGAAATCCTTCTATAGGGGTGGTGGTTCAAATATATGCACCTCATGTTGAATGTTATCCTTCAAGGTTCCAATAAAGATATCTAACAAATTATATTCTAAAATATTCTTCACTTTGAGACTTAGCTGTTGAAATTGCTTGATGTGTCATGCAATTGGACCTTTTTGCTTGAGATTTACCAACTAGATAAAGAAGGTGTTGATATTTATATCCCCATAATGTGCAACCAATTATTCTGTGAATATAAACAAAGAGATAATAGAGTATTTTTTATAGTCACAAATCCATTGGTACCATACAAATTGATAAGGTTCTAATATAAGGATGCAATAATTACCTTTTGCAAAGTTGGCACCTGGTGTAGATCAAATAATTGCTCCATCTGAAAAAATCCATGTGATTGGATCCTTTCCATCATACTTGCTCATGTCAATCTTAGGAATAAAGTAGTTCCTTAGACCTGAGTTGAACCCATGATGTTGTAGTGAATCATCAACTTTTAAGGACTCAAAATTCCTACTCTCCAATTGTTTTTCAATTTTCTCAAGACGTGACTAGAATAATTCCCCTTCTTCCTCCTTATCCTATTTGTTGGGCACTAGGGAAGACCCGGGTTTTATACCTTTAACTTCGCACCAACAAAAGACCCACAGTGTTGGCCCTTTCAGCAACAACCTGCGAACAGGTTGCAGTCTCACCTGAAACAGCTATGGGATGCCGCAGAACCAGGTTTCTGCAAGCAGAAGAGGGATATTACTGTACCTTTAGCTTTTAACAGATTATAAATATAAATCACAGAGCTTAACATTCACTTATTTAGCTTCGCGGTTAGATAAACAAATAGTGCCTTGCGCAACCCTTTCTTGGGAATTCACAGTGAAGTTATTATTTAGTAGTGATCTTTACTTATCAGATATATAGATATGAATGCATGAAAGAAACACAACAGAAATAGCACACAAAACCACGACATGTAAGATATAACATGGTTCACCCCCAGTGTAGGGGTTACGTCCACAGAACTGCGTTTTATTCAACTTTCTACCAAAATCACAGTTCTGATCTGCGCACTCAGCTGCAGATCCTTCAAGTCCTCAAAGCCATGCACACAGCTACAGGCCTCTGTGCACACAGCTGCAGATTTCCTTAATCACCAAAAACCCTCTGCGCACACAGCTGCAGAGGTCATCCACGCACACAGCTGGGACTTAACCTTTCTTACAGAATTAGCCTTAGCTTTGCATTGATTCCTCTTTCATAAAAATCCTAACCTTACTTCTTTACAAAAGTGCTTATTTAAAGTGCACCTATTACAAAACCATGGTCTTAAACCATGGGCACCCCAAACCCTAAACCCTGGACTTAAACCATGGGATTATTACAAACAGAGGACTTTGAATCAACCCCGACACCCCTAAGACTATCTTGAGCCATAACTTTGCTTACAAAATCCAAAAACCTGTGGAGTTACCCGCCTTAAGGACCGTTGGGGTGCGCGCCTCAACAAGCCCCTAAGACTCACTAGTGGCCCATCCCGGGACACTCTGTTGCTTTTCTGGTGGTAGACTCTTGTTGGTGAAACATAGTGTGCTGCTTTCTGAAACCATACATGCAGTTGTTGGTGGCTTGTTCTTTTTCTTCATAATATGTTGATTAAGGATTTTCTGGATCTATCAGCGACCCCATCCCTCGATCTGATTGCCGAACATCTAACCATCCACAACTTAGGGGCTCCAGAATTGTGTTTCAAGGTGCATAAGACAAACAGCTGCCTTGGATTTGCCAAACCAAGAGGATACATCTTGGGATGCCTCAGAGTCTTCTCGTGAGGCCTGATACCTTTCGTCGCTCCACATTAGAGCGAAATTTTGCGTGCCTTCGTCCGGTTTAGGGCGAACTTCTGCCTGCCTTCGTCCTGGTCAAGACTTTCTGCATCGGTGGATTGCTCAGAAGGTTCTGCAGACGCCTCTCCCTGAACTCTCGTACTAACTCCTGGGCTTCTCGATCATTCGACATGGTCCTAACTGAAGAAACTCAAAGAAATGCACAATGCAAGAGTCGCAGGCCGGTGTAGCTTCTTATAGAATCCCGCAACAGAATCTGTCATCATGGTGCATTAATGACACCAAATCTGGTGGAGTGGTGGAAATCCTATCCACACGGTGCGAGATTTTCCCAAAATATCATTATTACAGGCAGTTAAGGTAGTTCTCGTGCCGGCGCCGCCAAGTTTGGTTTGTCCCATCCGTCAGATTTTAAGCTGCAACACACCTGTAATCTTCGACATAACTACTAACTTCATCTTTTCCTTGACAAGAACCCTCGACACAATATGAACCTTCGAACTTTTCCAGTTTTCCACACGTCATAACTTTGAGGGAAGCTTCATTATAGTCTAGCACCCAATTTCAATTGTTCTTGGTACTTAGACTTTCCTTCCTGATGTTGCTTCTGATTAGGAGGTCTTGGCCTATCCCTATACTTCTTTAAATGACTGCCATTTACCATAGAAGGTAAAATTTCTCCATTAAACTTAGCCAACTGGACTGCACCACCATCAGTAACTTTCTGCACTATATATGGTCCTTTCCAATGTGTCTTGAACTTACCCGGGAACTTCATAAATTTGCTGTCATATAAGAGCACAAGATCACCCTGCTGGAACTGCTTCTTCTTGATGTGTCTATCATGCCATGCTTTTTCTCGAGCTTTCTACACTTGCTGCTGAAACCCTGCAATCAATATGTCCTCTTCAAGTTCTAGTATCTTTGTCAGCCTCTCTATTATTATCGCTGGGCCATCCATCTTTGTGAAAGCAGATATTCTAAGGCTAGGAACAATATATTCCATGGGCATGACTGCTTCTTGCCCATAGACCAGCCTAAAAGGTGTATGGCCTGTCAATTTCTTGCAGGTAGTCCTATAAGCCCAGAGTACTGCTGGAATTCTAAGATCCCAGTCATTTCTGTTAACATTACAAACCTTCGTCAGAGCCTGTTCAAGGATCTTATTAAAAGCTTCGACAGTTCCATTTTCTTGGGGATGATAGGCAGTACTCTTCTGATGATATACCTGAAATTCTTCAGTCAATACTGCAATAGTATTATTTAGAAAATGTGAGCCCTGATCACTCATAAGGACTCTAGGGCACCCAAATATAAACAAGATGTTATTGAAGATGAACTTTATAGCTGTAGCAGTGCTACAATTCTTCACTGGTTGAGCTTCGGCCCAATGGGTGAGGTAATAAGTTGCTGTAATAATGTATCTTGCTCCTGACTTCTTCGCGGGGGAATTGATAGGTTCGACAAAATCAATAGCCCATTTGTCAAAGGGTTGTAAAGTTACCTGCGAAACTAGAGGCATCTCATCCCTCCTAGATGGTTTTCCCATCCTTTGACAGATGTCGCAGCTGTGACAATATTCTTTTGCATCCTTGTGAATTGTGGGCCACCACAATCCGGCTGTCAGAATCTTCTGTGCTGTAGATTTTGCTGTGTAATGACCTCCTGCTGCTCCAGAATGTGCCTCAGCCAAAATTGACAGCTTTTCGTGCTCTAAAACACATCTGCGCAGTATTTCATATGGTCCCATCTTATATAATTGTCCTGCTATTAAGGTAAAGTCAGCTGCACGAACCACCAGCTGCTTCTTTTGTTGTGTTGTCATCTCAGCGGGTGAAAAACCTGTAGACAAATACTCAACAATATCCTAAAAATATTCATCAACCATATGGATGGAAAACAACTGGGCATCAGGAAGACCTTCATCCAAGGTGGTAGGTTCTTCTCCCAACTCAAGCCTCGACAAGTGGTCAAGACCTAGATTCAATCTTCCTGGTTTGACTATGATCTCAAAATCATACTCCTGAAACAGAATCAACCATCTGCATATCCTTCCACCTAGCACAGGATTGTTAACCAAATACTTCAAAGCAGAATGGTCAGTAAACATCTTAAAATGAGATCCTAACAGATAATGTCGAAACTTCTACAATGCATAAACCATAGCGAGGCCTTCACATTCTGTTGTAGTATAATTTTTCTCTGCTGTGGACAATTTCCTACTTGCAAAAGAAATAGGATGATCAATATTACCTTCACCTGACTGGGCCAATACTATACCCAGAGCAATGGAGGATGCATCGACATGCACATGAAATTCCTTATTCCAGTCAGGGAATACTAAGATAGGAGCAGTTACCATATTTTCCTTCAAAATATCCAAGCTGGCTTGGCACTCAGGGGTCCATTCGAACTTAATATCCTTCTTCAACTGCTTTTCCATCGGAGCAGTAATCTAAGCATACCCTTTAATAAATTTCCTGTAATATCCAGTATGACCAAGCGTAGTGCGAAGTTTTTTAACAGACGTTGGAGGTGGCAGGTTCACAATAATAGCTATCTTCACAGGGTCCATCATCAATCCTTGTTTACATACAATGTGACCTAGCAGAATTCCAAAAGGTGCACAAAAGATACACTTCTTCAAGTTCAAGGAAATCTGGTGCTGTCGACATTTATCCAGCATAATTCTTAAACTAGTTATATGGTCTTTTAGCAACCCAAATATAGTCCAATCATCAAAATATAATTCTAAGAATTTATGTATATATTCCTTAAAGGCAGAAATGACTACTCTATAAAATATAGCAGGTGCATTCTTCAATCCGAAGGACATAACAATATACTGAAAGGATCCCATTTCTGTAGCAAAGGTTGTCTTATGGCGATCCTCCGGAGCAATTCTGATCTGATGGTAACCTAAAAATCCATCAGTAAAAGAGTACACTTCTTGACCCCCGACATTGTCTAACACTTCATCTGTGAAGGGTGTGGGGAAGGGATCATGTAGACAAGCATCATTCAGCTTCCTTAGGTCGACGCAGATTTGGATTTCACCCTTAGTCTTCTTCTCTTGTACCACCATAGGACTAACCCACTCAGATTCTTCAACAGGTTCAATAATTCCTGCAGCAAGCATCTTATCCAGCTCCATCCTAACTTTTTCCTTATACTTAGGGTTCAACCTATAAGGACGTTGTTTCACAGGCTTTGCATCAGGTTTCAAGGGGATCTTCATGACTCCTATATCACCCAGGATGCCTTTCATCTCTGAGAATCTTGTCAGAAATAGGTCCTGGTATTCGTGGAGAAGTTGGGTCACTTTGCTTACCATTTCTTCATCCCAATAATCTCCAATGGTAGCATGCTTAGGCTGTTCTTCTAAGCCAATGTTTACGGTCTGCGTCCTCAGGGGCTGTGTCACTTCAGGTGGTTCAACTGCTGGTCCATGTACTTCGCAGTGGCCTTCTGATTCCGGAATATCAATGCTGCGCGAATTGTCATCCTTGTCAATTGCGAGGTTATAACATTCGACTGCATTAGCTTCTTGTGCCTTCCAATCCGGTTGGTATTCCGCTAGCTCTTGCTCATCAAACACCTTAGTATGTATTACCCTAATAGCTGCGTCTAAAGCAGGGAAAACTTCATTAATAGAAAATTTCAATAAAAAATTATTAACAAGAGTATCCCAACTTACAGTACCCTGGCGAAGCTTGACTTCCGCATACCAATTCTTTGCGATATGATCCAAGGTATGCACAAACTTATGTACCCACTCTGCACGAGGTACATGCTCCTAGGCTTCATAGCATTGCTCCAAATGCTTCTGAGGGTTAGTCTAACCATTAAACCTGATCCGGACCTCCTGTGGTCGATTCGTGAATCTCAGGCGAAGGGATTGTTGGCAGACTTCCCAACTATGAATGTACTGTTTGTGACCATTCCACCATCTGGTTGCCGTAGCTCTAAATGCTGAATCCAAAGTCTTCATTTTTTGTGAGTCTGGTATTTGGGCTGAGAATTGCTCAATAAACTCTTCTGGGTCGGTTGAACCATCAAAAATAGGTAAGGCTCTTGTCTACGAGCTAAGCCATCTAAGAGACTTGGTAATTCTTGCACAACGGTGTCCATGTAGCTCATATAATCTGTTCTGCCAATTATCTAAACCATCATCTGAATCTGTCATGTAGGAGCTATCATACTGCCAATCCATGATACCTTTGGCATTATGATCAACATAATATTATTCCTTCACTATGATATTGTAGATATGGTCCAACACATCCTGATCTTCATCTCGGAGGGTTTCTGTGTACCTTTCTCCTTGAGAATGATCCAGTAGGACTATGACTCTCAATTTTTTCCCTTCGAAAGTCATCTATCTCTTCTTAAGGTTAATGACTGCATCATTTTCCATTGCCCACTCAATACCTAACAAGGCTAGATAGGGGTTGATGTCGTCAATGATCTCAATTACTTCGAAGTTTGCTACAGTACAGACGCCATCAATATCTACTGAGACATTAGGGAATCATCCTAGGGGCACAATCTTCTGCTGATTGGCTAATATCAACTGTATAGGTGACCAATAAAGGGTAGGTTGTCCCATTTGTTCCCAGGTTTGCTTGGTTAAGACATTTACCTCTGATCCTAGGTCTAGGATAACATCAGTTATTTCATACTCTCCTATCTGGGCTTTCAATCTCATTTCCCTGCCAGTTCTTCTGACTACATTAATAGATTTTGCCTGACCAGTATGTTGCTGAGGTTCGCAGGAACTAATAATGTTCTGCAACTCACTTAAAGCATTCTGGCTTCTTAAAAGTTTCAGACAACTCTGTAAAAAGGAAGACAGTGTACTTACTTTATCCATCGAAGCTTCTTGCAGCTACGATTACTGCTGATGTGGCTGCGCAGGTGCTACTGCTGTGCTAGGAGCCTAAAAATCTTTCTTGGCTTCCATGAATGTCTCTTTCTCTCTTTCAATATCAAATGCGGGGGATTTCTTAGGTGCCTTACGAACCCAAGCAGTGGCAGGCTGGTTCTCCTTCGTCTGCGCATCCCTCGTAGTTCCACTTCTGGTGACAACATTAATAGCTGGACAGGTCTTTCCTCGATAGAAATCATCTGAATATTCTGAGTGGGGGCACTGTTTCTGTCCTGAATCTTAGCTATCAACTGCAGGAACTGCTTGATGACATGATCAACCGCTCTGCAATACCGACATGTCGTAGTTGGGTTCTGACAATCTCTCGCTAGATGCCCAGCTTGGTTACAGTTGTAACACACCACCTGACCGCGTCCTCTACCAGCCATACCACCACCACCACGGCTTCCAAAAGCACCTCTACCTGATGCACCACTGCGGGAGCCATAGCCAGCATTGCTCGGTCCCTCATTTTGTACCCAATAGGCATCATAGATGGGCTCTCTCATGAAGTCATAACTACAACACTCATCTTCATTATGTCCTACGGACTTACAAAATTTACAATAGGGGTTCTTAGGTACTTGCCCATACCTCTGTAGCAGATAGCAGTCTTCAGGGCGATGCTGCCCTGTTGTTCTGCAAAGCTCACAATAAAGAACTTGCAGGTGAAATGGGTTTGGCGCACCAGTATTCAGGTAATTTCTTACCATAGGGCAGTGTTCCTTGGCATGACCTTCTATGCGACATTGTGTACACCAAACCTCTTCGCGACCGGTTGTTCCTTGTTTCATATCACGAAGCTCTAGAGCCATCACTGCCAATTGTGCTTGGATTTGAGGAATACCAGAATTATCTGCGACAGGGGCGGTTTCAAGCTTCATTACGATTTCCAGAGCCTCCTGCTGGTCAGCAACCTTTTGTTGCATGAGTGGAGTTTGGATATGCGGTAGTAATGCTGCAATGAACCATTCCTTGTGCTGCGTAGGTCCAATGGTAAAACTGACTTGGTCTAGAAAGACTTTGAACCTCTGATCAAAGTCCCACACTGATTCACCACGCTTCTACTGAATCTCTTTCAACTCCGTGATACACTATGATTCTGATTTCGGCTTCTTAAATTCCTTTATCATTGCTGCTTTTATATCAGGCAGTGCATGATTCTGAGTGCTGGAAAACTTCATGAACTAGGTCAGAGCGCGGTCTCTGAAAGAAGTAACTAGCTGCGCTCTTTTTGTATCTTGATCCGTAATGGACTTAGCAGTCCACACTGCTTCACATAAAAACCAGAACTGTTCTAGATCCTCTGATCCGGTGCCTATGAAAACAGGTAGCTTAATGTCATCATGCATGTGGGCCATATTGGATCTGGGGGGGTGGGAGGGGGGCTGGAAGTAGGCGAGGGGGAACTTACTGGGGTCGACTGACCTGTGACAAGACTACTTGGGCTAGGGTGACTTTCAGACTGTGACTGGTTCTTAGGGATAATAAGTCTCCGCTGCGGGGTTACAGGAGGGTTTCCAACATGAGGGGTTTCCTCGGGTTCTGATTCTGGGGCATTTACAGGGGAATAATCGGTATGCTGACCCTGGGAATAGGATCCAAAATCTCTCTTGTACCTTTTTCCACTTCGCAGCAAACCACTTTTCTCGTCGAAGGTATTTTCACTTGCGAACATAGGTTAGTAATACAAAATCTAACAGTCTGATTCAATGAGCAATATACCTTTTTCAGCTAATAGCATTTTAATTCTCAAACTAAAGGAATTCAAAAACTTACCCCGGGGTCCTTTGAAAAACTGCCGCTCCGCTTCACTAAAGGAAGTACTCGTGTCGACGGCGAACTCCGTCACAAGGCTTCAAGGGTTCGTGTTGTCCAGAAATCAACAACGCAGGATATCCCATTGTTCACCCGTTTTAGTATATTAATTCTCGCGGGGGTCCAAGTAGGAAACTGAAGTTCTTGGAAGTTCGTCCTTCTCTCTATAAACCTGGATAACCACTGGTGCAACTCTATGTGGATACTACCAAAGAAAATTTCATAAACGTCACAAAAAACATACCTTTGTAAAAAGTCGTTTGCACTACGACGCAGATCTTTGTTCTCTTGCTCAGCGAATTTCAGATAAGTCTTGTCAAGCCAATCACTGATTTCCTTCATAGAGGGTCTCCAGAACATAGCCCTTGAGGTACGACGTAAACCCCTCTTGAGCAGATACTGAGTTCAACCGGCAACGGAACCAATTTGTTGGGCACTAGGGCAGACCCGGGTTTTATACCTTTAACTTCACACCAACAAAAGACCCACAGTGTTGGCCCTTTCGGCAACAACCTACGAATAGGTTGCAGTCTCACTCGAAACAGCTATGGGATGCCGCAGAACTAGGTTTCTGCAAGCAGAAGAGGGATATTACTGTACCTTTAGCTTTTAACAGATTATAAATATAAATCACAAAGCTTAACATTCACTTATTTAGCTTCGCGGTTAGATAAACAAACAGTGTCTTGCGCAACCCTTTCCTGGGAATTCACAACGAATTTATTATCTAGCAGTGATCTTTACTTATCAGATATATAGATATTAATGCATGAAAGAAACACAACAAAAATAGCACACAGAACCACGACACAAGATATAACGTGGTTCACCCCCAGTGTAGGGGTTACATCCACATAACTGCGTTTTATTCAACTTTCTACAAAAATCGCAGTTCTGATCTGTGCACTCAGCTGCAGATCCTTCAAGTCCTCAAAGCCGCGCACACAGCTGCAGGCCTCTGCGCACACAGCTGTAGAGGTCGTCCTTGTACACAGCTAGGGTTTAACCTTTCTTATAGAATTAGCCTTAGCTTCGCATTGATTCCTCTTTCATAAAAAGCCTAACCTTACTTCTTTACAAAAGTGCTTATTTAAAGTGCACCTGTTACAAAACCATGGTCTTAAACCATGAGCACCCCGAACCCTAAACCTTGGACTTAAACCATGGGTTTATTACAAACAGAGGACTTTGACTCAACCCCGACACCCCTAAGACTATCTTGAGCTGTAACTCCGCTTACAAACTCCAAAAACCCGCGGATTTACCCACCTTAAGGACCGTTGGGGTGCGTGCCCCAACACTATTCTTGATTAGATACACTAGGAATAAATCTATTTTTTATATCCTTCATCAATTCCTTCAATTCGTGAAGATCTTCTTTTCTATCCATCCCTTTTAGATCCTTTTTACTAGCCATTCCTTTGAGATCCTCTTTACTATCCATCCTTTTGCGATCCTCTTTTCTAGTCATCTTATTTTCCAATTTAACTAAGTCATTTATTTTCACATTTCCTTTAATCATATCTGCCAACTTGGACACTCTAAAAGACATGTCCTCCATTTCATCGTATGTTGGGGATGGATCCTCTAGGGGTTTGAGTGGAGTGTGATTTTTTCCACTTCCTTTTGGTGAAATTTTGAACAATAAATATATATCACACCCTAGGGTTTACCACAAATATATCCTTCTACCCAAATCTATTCAAATTCAGATGTACCTTTTTCAAACCCATATTAGAAGACTATTTTATAACGGACTTGTAACTGAGGTAAAATTTGAATTTTTACCCTGGATCTGAAAATTTGGCTTGTTGTACCTTGATGTGTCCTCTTTCCAATACCACAGGTCTAACCTAATTTTTATGTGCCAAAAAATGTTATTGCAATTCTCCCAAAATTTCTTATTTGTGTCCTATCTAGAAGAATGAACTTGTACGGTATTCCACATGTCCAATATTTAGCTTTTGCAGCTGAAAATCCTACCATAGATACCTTGTTATGTCTTATTTCATATTTAATTAGTATCACTCCATTAGGATCTTGGATGCCTCATATATGACCTTTTTCCCTAGAATACATGTTTTAGACTAGGTTGTGGACTAGTAAAAAACCCTATATTCCTTCACAATTATCTTTGAAATTGTAATGGATCAGGATATGAATTTTCTAGTGGATATTTATCGGCCTGTTTTAGAAGTGGGTTTTTAACCTTGATCTCTTAATTTTTTCATACAGAAATTTGTATTGAAAATTCCACGAAGACTCGTTTTGTAGAAGCCAGTCCCGAGGAAAGAGCTCTGATACAAAATGTTATGCAACCAAGTCCCAAAAATAACATAAAAATAGCATAAATAGACAAGAATAGAGTGATCTATGCATTAATAATTAATAATATATATAAATAGAAATCATCTTTGAAGGAGGAATCTCCTTATACAATGTACTTAGTACACAAGACAAGACAAGATACAATCGTGACTAAAATGAAAATGTATCCTTCATATATATAGGATACCAAAGCATACAATAACAACTATTAGAACCACTAATAGACCCAACCAAAATGAATAATATGTAATACACCACAAAATAGGGGGTAATGCACCACCGTATAGGGGGGAACCAACATTTAGGGATTAACAAAAGGTATTTACAATATTCATGTATTATCCTTAGATCACTGGTGCTTAAGAATAAAAAGATCATTTATCTTTTCATGGATATTCAGGTTGATCACATGCATAGGTAATTTAACCTTGAAGTTGATGTTCTTTCCAAAAGAGTCCGAGCAATATCTAGTACAAAATCCATATCCTGATCCATTACAATTTCGAAGGTGTGCATTTCCTTGATTTAGCAGTGGACTTTTGAATTTTTTTTCTTTACTTGTTGACCATAGAGGCTTTATGCACTGTTTGATTCTTCTGTATGTTGTTTGTTTTGTCAACCATATTTGGAGAAGTACTTGGGTTTGCATAAACTAAGTATCTTATTTTGAGAGAATGTAGTGATTTTTCTACTCTCCGAATGACTATAATTTGTTATCTCCATCTTAGATTTGAAATTCTTTCTAATTCAGATTTTTCTTTGATTCTATATGAATAGAAATAAAACTATTTTTTTCCTATTGAAAAAAAAAGATAAATCCTTAAAATGTGATGTTAAGTGTACATATAACATTTAAAATATCTTTTTAAAGTGTTTATTTTTATTAATATAATATATATATAAATATTCATTGTTGAATGGCAATTAAAAGTTATATCGGAAACTGCACATCTTTTTCTCTTAGAATTATAATATCTTTTACAATTAAAAAAATATAGAACATGCACATGCAATCATATGCGTAAATGCACACATGACGTTTTTATAAATATTTATAATTCTATCAAATATGAACTTGTTTTATCATTGAAATCTTATATATTGACAACAATTTGGAAGAAGACTATAAGATCTAAGTTCTAGTTGTTATAGTTTGGACCATGAAGTTTGTTAGTCTAGACATAAAATCAAACCAATGATATCGATTTCTTTCCTTCGAAAGGGAATTTTTTATGGTTGACGACTACATATGGCATTAAGCCCTAAAAGTAGGGTATAGTGCACACAAAACTATTTTTTCACTCTAAACCATGTCTATAGTAAGGTAACACATACCTATTGTTCTATACCTTGGAACTAGGATTGTATCCAACTCCTATCCCAAACATTACCACTAGAGGCTCTTCTTCTAGTTCAGAGGCTTATGCATGGATCACATGAACTAGAGGTAGAATTTATCTTAGTACTAAAGCATATATTGGGATAAAAATTATACATGGTGTAGAAAACCTTAGAAGTGTGCCTGTATCACATTCATGGGAAAACATTTATTTTAAAAGGGTTTGTATATTTTCTTTTGTAATTATTGGAATTGGTAATTGGATTGGGATCATACTCGTGGGACATGGGGTTAATTTTTGGCTTAATTCCACTATACCCATAGGCATACAATTCTTCATACATGACACACAAGGTTGATTAAGGTTTTAACATGTGGCGTCACAAGGAGTGCCTTAATAGTGCACCCTATTGCCAACTATTCTAGGGCCTAGGGGAAAAAGGGATTGTAACTTAGACTAAGTCAAAGAAAAATTTAGGGGAAATTTTTATTCTATGGGATAAATTTCCATTCTTTTGTCCAAGTAAATATTTTCCAATTTCTTTTCTTGTGTAAAATGACTCTCCCAAATTCCACAAGGCATAATTTTTCCTATAAACATTGGAAAAATTTCCATAAAATATATAAAATCCTTATAGATTTGAATACTAGTAAAAAAATATCCAAACATACAATGGTTAATTCTAACACACTAAACCATCCCTAACTCCTCCCATAATGACCACTAAGAAACATGATTCACTATGTTTGATTATGGTCGAGTATAATTGTCCATGGTTGAATATTGTTCTAATTTGTCATTGTTTGATATTAATAACAAACTAACCTCAAAACCCTTAACCTATTCAATATGGAATACCATAGATGGCAATGGTTTCACACATATACCCATCAATGTTACTACCACAATAATTGACTACTATTTTATAGCTTAGTGACCACCAATAAACGTGTTTCATTGTAGTTTCCTATGCTTAACCATTGTTGGTTATATGCATATATGATTTAGGTAGCCCTGATATGTTAGAGGTGGATCTTGTTGAACACCTATTCCCCCTAATTCCAAAATAGTAATGATGCTTGGCTTTGGTTGACCAAGGCTACATATAATTATCCATATTAGAGGCCAAGCTAGTCATTGACCACAAACCATTGACCTAAAATTAATTAAAAATACGGTTAACTATGGTTAAAAATATGTTAACCATGGTTGACTATGTATCAATGGTATAGTCTAGGAATAATATGTTAAATACTCATGCTAGTAGCCTATGGATCCCTTAACCCATAGACTAATAACAATTGTTGAATATGGTTGAGATGATTAAGCATGGTAAACCCTAATTGATCTTAATGAACCATGATTTACCTTGGTTAACCATCATTTAATCTAGCTAAATATTATGAAACAATATCCTAATGCTTATCACTCATAACCATTAACCCATAAACCACCTAGGCCTTCTCATCTTTAATATGTAAATTCCTTATTGTGATAACCACAAATTCCTAGTTGACCATAATAAATGACCCGAATAAAGTCATTAAATCATATAAACTAATCAAATATTAACCTTGTTTCATTAATCCCTGGGTTGTTTATAGATTCCTGTGATTGAATGTGACCAAGATTAACTATAGGAGATATTGGTTATATGCATATATATTCATATCTCAATTAGCTATGGTGCTAATCCATAAACACCCTAACCCCTAATATCTTATTATCTATATGATTAACTTTATCTAACAATGGTGGAACTTGGTTTATCACGGTTCCATATAAATATTCATGGTTGATGTTACACCCCTTAACTAACCACTGACCCCTAAGCTAATGAAACTAAAAAATATGGATTTCTATGGTATTTAATATTCTACCATGGTTGGCCATAGGTTTCCATGGTTGAATGTATTCCTATTATGCCATTGTTTTATTTTGTTTACACTCTAACCCACTATCCTAGTAATGATGGTTTACACTGTGAATGTTCAAGCAAAATCGGAGCTGCTTGAACTTTAAAATTTTTATCAAACAATTTCAGCACTTTTGAAATTCATAAATCATCCATATATGAATCTTTGTATCAACCACATATGAATCTCATGAATAAATCAACCACATAAAATAATCAACCATAAGAGACAAGATATATCCTGGGAAAAACCTCCAAACACATAGGATGAAAAACTGAAGTGAACCCAATGTGTTACTACATACACACTAGAATCCATTAGAGTAGGAATAAATCCATTTAATTCCTGGAGGAATAAATATTTAATGTTATTGATAATTGATATTTTGTGATACAATGGATGTGTATATAAATACACATAAAAGGTGATAAGTCATTACCTTTCAAAAAAGGTACAACCATCATTAATAACGACAATAAATATGAATATTATCCTAAATTACTCCTCCTATAATTTAAATATTTAAATATTATTATATAGATGTAATATACTTTAGGTATGTTACAAGTCTTCCCTCTTTGAAAATATTCGACCATGAATATTTGTTCTGCTTAATCCGAATTCTGATTTTTATTATCTGATCGTCGTAGTTGATATGTCTCAAGAAGAAATTCTAAGTGATGCACACAATTTTTGAAATGTGGACGGACGATCCATCCCAAATATACCTTTGTTGGAATTGTTTAATGATCAATTCTTTCGTTATAACTTCTCATTTTAGGATTCCCTACAAGTTGTTGATTTTGACTTTTCACTTCTTTAATGTTGTTGGGTTGTATGTAAGAAGAGTATTGTTTATTTTCCTCATGACTTTGATTCTTGTTATTGTCGTAATGACTGTTGTGATGTGGGCGACGATACCTTTTTTGAGTTACTTTATGAATGTTTGTAAGGACCTCAAATTTTGGTGCTTCTAGTGATCTATTAATCAATACCTTTTCAATAGAACCATTTTCTAGAATTTGAACATTAATTGTGTCTGTAATGATTTTTTTCTGACATCTGAATTTGTATTGATTATGTTTCTAATTCAATGGTTTCAGTCATGGTTTAGTTTTCCATAGTTTGGACATCCCTTGATAATGGTTTTTATTTCTTTTCAACTTCTAAAGACTTGCTTGATTCTATTGATTCCATGGAAGTCTCTTTATCTACTTTTAGAATTGATTTTACCTTACATTTCAGTTGTTTTACTTCTTTAAGTAAGATTTGATTTTGATTCTTCAAATGATTAACTTCTTTTTCTTTATCTGAAAAGATATTGAAAGTTGCTTCCTTGGTCTCCTTATTGTCTTGAGATTCTTGATCACATTGACTTGACACGTTGTATGTTCTCTAGATTCACATCTCTTAACATTTTTATCTATTCAAGTAACTTCTTTTTGAGATTCCTTAGGAGGGAACTTTCTTCATATTTTTCTAATAATTTCTTGAGAAATTTATTTTGAAATATTGAACTCTTTGTTGATTACATTGTTTCTCATTTTTTAATTAATTGATATGTGCACTCAATATGATTTTTAAGGAAATATTTTCCTTCCTAATTTAAACCATTACAATGTTTCTCAAAATCAATCCTAACATGTAATGTTTTATTTCTCTCTTGATATTGTATTACTTCATCCACTAATTGATTACTTTCACACATTATGAACTGATATTTCTTCTTCACTTATTTTTCAATATTGAGATGTGAGAACCCAATAAGTTTGAAAGTTCATTACAATTTTCTAATTACCCACATATAAGGATGGTTTTATATGTATGTTTTTTATTTTTTACTTTGTCATTCTTTTCTTCTTTAACTTTCTTTTCATTTCTTTTCTTTCGTTTTTTAACTTTACTGTTTTTTTTTAACTTCTCTAAACCACGTGTGGTTTACACTTTTTCTTTTGTTTAAATTCCTTTTTCTTCTTTCCCTCTTCTCTCCCATGAGGAGTTTCCTTTAATTATTCAAATATTTAGTAATTGAATGGAACCACGTGCTTGCATATTCTTTTTTGTTTTGTTTTATTCCACTGGAAAAAAATTATTTGACCACAAGTCCACTAAAACCACTTTGATACCACCTTAAGTGAACCGAATGAGTTACTTCACTCTAGAATACATTAGAGTAATAATAAATCCATTTAATTCCGGTAGGAATAAATATTTAATGTTATTGATAATTGATAATTGATATTTTGTAATACAATGGATGTGTATATAAATATCAGTAAAAGGTGATAAGTCATGACCTTTCAAAAAAGGTACAACCATAATTAATAGAAATAGTAAATATAAATATTATCATAAATTACTAATTTAATAATTTAATTATTTATATATTATTATATAGATGTAATATACTTTAGGTATTTTACAAAAAACCCAACAATTCTTTAATTATGATAGATATATTTGACGAGAATGGTTTACAACACACAAGCCGATTTATCAATAAGAGATATCACCACAAAAGTAGAGAAGAGAGATCCAATGCAACACTGCAAAAACAATTGGTATGAGATTTCCATATACCTATCATATTAATAACAATCCAAAACACCTAGCATGCACAATGGTTATAGGATTTATAATCCTCCCTTGTCCAAACTGTCTATTAGATTATATTATCCTAACTTAGGATTCATTTAGTTATTATTGGGCCCACTAGTACCATTGGTTCCACTTGTCCTAATGGGGCCACATGTACCAGTCACTACAGTGTGGGGAACACCAATAAAATCTAATTGGACCTAACTGTACTTGCATGCATCAGTTTAGGTGCCTCCTAGACAAATCCCTACAATTTAGGAGCCACTAGGAGTGTCGGCACCAACCTCCTTCAGTTGTTGGTAGTTGGTAACTAGTTAAGCTTAGTATGCTCCAATTACATTCACTTAGTGAAAGTTATGCATGGTTGCATGTGGGAAGGCACCAGTTCTCAGCTACTTCTCACCTTTCACTACAGTTTGATTGGTTTGATTGATTGTAACTGATTGAGACACTAGATTAGACATCTAGAGTTAGCGAGTTGAACTCCGATAGTGATTTAGACACTTCTAGTTAGCCATGAAGTTAGATTGAGTTGGTATATTCAAATTCATCTCTCATGATTTGAATTCTCCTTTATATATTAACAATGTATAATGCTGGGATGTAATGAAGTTTATACTGTAATTATTTGAGCAATACTTTTCAGTTTCTTGTGAGATTTGTTTTCTCAGTGTATTATTCATTTATTTTCAATGCATAATAATTAAGAATCTGATTGCACTCATTTCCTGAATATCTAATGGCACGATTATTAGATTAAATGGTAGTGAATGGAGGTCTCAATAATAGTCCCTAGAACATTACATAACCCATAGTCAAATATGATTTTAAGTAAACTCCTTCCATGCAAACATTAGCACCCTCCTAAGCACTAGTGCCAAGTTGGAACTTAGGATTATCCACCATGCACAAGATATGAACCCTCCTTTCCTCAAATAGATTTAACTAAATGTTCATTGACTTGAACTCAATGTTAACTGATTTGAAATGAGTGTCAATTGACTCCATGACCACCAAATTATGAGTCTAACTTATTGTCTTTACTTCTTAACATTTAGTTCCATCCATGCACAAACATTTTTCATGAACCATGGAGAGTTTTCTTTAGTTAACAAAAAAATTCTTTATTTACAACTAAGGCTTTACTGAATCCTTTACAATTCGAGTCCACTTGGAGGCATGCATGGAAAATTTGACTCCATTCACTTTATATATGCTTTATCTCATTATCATTTGTCATTTATTGCATTCTCAATCCGTGTGTTCAATTATTGTCCATCTTATCATATCATACTTAGAAGAAGTATTCCATACTTATGATAATATATATTACCTCGGGTCATATAATTATATGTTAGAGTAATTCACTCTAGGGGTATCTAATCCATAAAAGATACTTATAACATTTAGTGATCATGACTAGTAATACATCACATAGTATAACCACCTCAACATGTGAGGAATAGGTAGGACTTGATGCAAAACACAAGTCCCGACTTGATACGAACCACAAGAATTCAGTACTAGCATCCCACCTAAATACATGAGGATATAGATAAGACTTGATAAAAACCATAAGTCTTGACTTGATACAAACCACAAGTCTAGAGAATGACTCCTGATGTTGTACAAACAACACTCCTTCTTAGAGAGGGAGACATTCTTTTCTCTACCAAGAATTTCCTGCCATACCATTATTATATCGGAAGTATCTCAACTTCCTCATTGACAATGAATTGTCCACAAATTTTCAATATGCTCATCAATATATATGTACTAAAATTTCATTTTACATGACCATTACTTCGACAAAGTAAAACTTCATCTCAATGTGTTCTATCATAACACCTAGGTTTTTTCGGAGAGTTTGACAATTAACACCTAATAACAGTAGGCTCAAGTATTTCACCCTAGTAGGTACCTTCCCAAGATACACTACTTCTCATCTAGTAGCACTATTTGCAATATAATTTGCTTAGTACTAGCTGAAATACACCTTGATTATGTAGTACTAGCTATAACACACTTGGCTTATGTAGTACTAACCATAATATACATAGCTTATCTCAGGATAGAATAATAGTTGGATATCACAATAAGTCTAGAATGTATTAAATACAATAAAGAACCTATTATAATGTACCTC
Source organism: Pseudotsuga menziesii (assembly GCA_001517045.1). Classification (NCBI taxonomy): domain Eukaryota; kingdom Viridiplantae; phylum Streptophyta; class Pinopsida; order Pinales; family Pinaceae; genus Pseudotsuga; species Pseudotsuga menziesii. The sequence continues at coordinate 446,960 of LPNX010768306.1, forward strand.
AAAGGTACACAAACATATGCTCAATTAGTAAGCATAAATACAACAAGTCTGGTCAGAGACCAACCAACTACTTACACATAGTAGCATCATCTAGATCCAATCTAGAATATAGTTTCTATAAACTATTGGGTATATGTTATATTCTTTGCATGTGTGTATGGAGGGGAAGTGCGCATGTCAGCGCTACAGCTCGGCAATCCCAAAGGCACCTTTGATGGAAACAAGTTGTAGGCCCTGTTTCCATTCGGAAATGGATGCTAGGCCATTTCCAATGCGAGCGCAGTGAGCAAATTTTTTTGGATATTTATATATTTTATGGCTATTTATAGCTGTTTGTGGCTATTTTTAGAATTTGTCTAAAAATATGTAACTCAATCCTGGTTAAGGGATTGGAGTCCTTTTATAATTCAGGCTAACGGATTAGGGTATTTGGATGTTGCGGAATACCTATATTTTGTATTATGAGGATTTCATAATGTAATGAAGAGAAAATAGGAGGTGTGGCTCCAAGGTTTTCTGGTTTTCCCGGTTAAGGGTTTCCAGGGTAAATCTCTGTGTTTATGTGTGACTGATGTGTTGTGATATCTATTTTGCTTAAAATAATCTGTATGCTTTACTTCTCTGCACAGGTTTAAAACTTACATGTGGTATCAGAGATCGATTTTGACATTAGGGGGATGCCTTTGCTGCTAAGGGATCGACGCGGTTGATAGATCTCAGGTCTGTGATAGACCTAGGTTCAGTGGGAGCTTTACAATGTTGATTTGTGCATTGAAAGAGAATGGAGAGCACTTCAAGAATTGAGATTGAGAAATTTAACAGCCAGATTTTTGAGCTATGGAAGCTCAAAATGGAGGATCTTTTGGTAGATCAGGAACAGTGGATTGCTGTGGATCCGGGTACGAAAACCACTGCAATATCACAAGAAGATTGGGATAAATTAGAAAGAAGGGCGAGGAGTACAATACGATTGTGCTTATCAGGATTTGTGTTGTTGAATGTATCTGGTGAAGATAGTGCAGTAAAGCTATGGGCAAAACTAGGGAGTTTGTATCAATCAAAATCCCTTGTGAACAAGTTGTTTCTGTAAAAGAAGTTGTTTCACCTCAGAATGGATGAGAATGACACTATAATAGAGCATTTGAATTTCTACAATACTCTGGTAAGTCAGATAACCTCTGTTGGTATTAAAATGGCTGAAGAAGATAAATGTATTACATTATTGTGTTCTTTGCTGGATTCCTGGGACAACCTAATTGTTGCAATAGGTAGATCTAGCCAGGCGACCTTAAAATTTGATGAAATTGTATCATCCCTACTATTAGAAGAGATGAGGCGGAAAACCATGGATAATCATAGCATGGATTCCTTGTCTATGGGAGGTCGCCCCCATGAGATAAACAAAAATAAAGGATCTAGGGGGAGATCTAAATCTAAGGGTAGATCTAAATCCCCAAGAAAAGGAATAAGGAAGTGTTGGAAATGCGGTAAAGCTGGGCACTATAAAAAGGATTGTAGATCTAAGAATGTTGAGAAAGTGAAGAACTCCTCAAAAGAAGGAGAGGATGTGTACCTATCTTCCATGGGTAATCCTTCAGAACGTGATACATGGCTGATTGACTTAGGTGTGTCATGTCATATGACCCCTCATAGGGAGTGGTTCTGTGAATATGAAAAGTACAATGGAGGAGATGTGTACTTGGGAGATGATTCACCAACCAGTATCATTGGACGTGGTAGAGTCAAGATAAAACTGAAGGATGGAAGGATTAGAACTCTACCTGGAGTGCTACACATTCCAAATCTAGCAAGAAACTTGATATCTGTCGAAAAGATGGATGTTACAGGTGTAAAGACTGTGTGTGGAGATGGTGGTTGAAAAATGGTTCGAGGATCAATGGTATTGATGAGGGGAGTTCGGTATGGAACTCTGTACAAAATATTGGGAAAAACCATCATTGATGAATGTAACAATTATGTTGTGCTGGAGGAAGGAGGTAAAGATGACAAAACCCTGACTGCATCAGGAGGAAAGACAATGTTGTGGCATCAAGAATGGGGCATATTGGAAAAAAGGGACTTCGAGCATTACAAGGTAAAGGTATGGTTGAAGGTATGACTGATTGCACTTTGGATTTTGATTTATGTGGACATTGCATATATGGAAAACAAAATCGAGTGAGATTTGCATCTGGTGCTACAAGAGCAAAGGGAATTCTAGAATTAATACACAGTGATGTGTTTGGACCTGTTTCTATTCCATCATTAGGAAAATCTGTGTATTATGTTTCATTTATATATGATTTCTCAAGGAACATATGGATTTATTTCCTTCGAACGAAATCTGAAGTAGTTGCCAAGTTTAAAGAATTTAAGGCTCTTGTAGAAAATCAGTCAGAAAAGAAAATAAAGGTGTTGAGGACAGATAATGGTGGAGAGTTCTGTGGGAATGAATTCGAGGACTTTTGTAAGAAGTGTGGAATAGCAAGGCAAAAGAATACTCCATACACACCTCAACGGAATGGAGTTACTAAGAGGATGAATAGGACATTGATGGAAAAGGCAAGGAGCATGCTAAGCAGTGCCGGGATAGGACAAGAATTATGGGCAGAAGCAGTGGAGACAGCATGTTACTTGGTAAACTGATCACCCACATCAGCATTGATTGATAAAACTCCACAAGAGGTATGGACTGGTAAGAAACCCTCTATTAAGCATCTAAAAGTTTTTGGTTGTGATGCTTATGTACATGTTCCAAAGGAGAAAAGGAGCAAGTTGGATAACAAAGCTGAGAAGTGTATCTTTATTGGCTATAAAGATGGTATGAAAGGGTATAAGCTTTGGAATCCTATAACTAATAAGAATGTTTACAGTCGAGATGTTGTATTTCGAGAGGTCAAAGAAGTCCCCAGAAAAAATGTGAATCCAATGGAAAAGGAACCAGAGAAAATAGAGTTTAAGTTAGAAGGTGAAGAATCTGACTCAATAGAAGAAGCAGAATAAGAAGAAGAAGAACCTCATACTCCAGTTTTGAGGAGATGATCTCGAGAAATAAGGAAACCAGAAAGGTATTCCCCTCCTTATTTTTGCTCTCATTTTGGTATGTCTATTACTGATGATGATCCTAGAAATGTGAAGGAAGTTGTTAATTCAGAGGATAGTGATCTCTGGAAAAAGGCCATGGATGAAGAAATGGATTCCTTGGACAAAAATGAAGCTTGGCATCTAGTCCAGTTACCAGCTGGGAGAAAAGCTATTGGGAGCAAATGGCTATTTAAAAAGAAGTTGAATGCAGAAGGTAAAGTGGATAAGTATAAATCCTGCTTGGTAGGAAAGGGATATTCTCAGGTAGAGGGGATTGCTTTTGGTGAAATATTTTCTCTAGTTGCAAAATTAACTTCTATTAGATTTCTTCTTTCTATTGCTACTGCTTTTGATCTTGAAGTAGAGAAGATGGATGTGAAGACAACGTTCTTACATGGGGATCTAGAAGAAGAAATATACATGAAACAACCAGAAGGGTTCATAGTAAAGGGAAAGAATGATTTGGTATATAAACTAAAGAAGTCCCTTAATGGTCTAAAGAAATCTCCAAGGATGTGGTACCAAAAGTTTGGCACATACATACTTGGATTGGGGTTTGTGAGAAGCAAAGCTGAACACTGTGTATATTCCAAACCGGTTGGTGATCACTTCATTAACATAGTTTTGTATGTTGATGACATGTTGTTGATTGGAAACAACAAAGATTTTATAAAGGAGGTGAAGTCTCAACTGTCCTCCAAGTTTGATATGAAATATCTCGATGCTGCAAACTTCATTCTGGGAGAAGAGATCGTACATAAAAAATGATAAGTTTAAATCAAAGAAAATATGTTGAGACGGTACTACAGATATTTAACATGTAGGAAAGTAAGCCGGTCAAGGTTCCTATTCTTGTATGTGTAAATTTATCTGTAGAGCAGTGTCCCAATACACAGGAAGAAGAAGAAGACATGTCACGTGTTCCATATGCCAGTGCAGTTGGTAGTTTGATGTATGCAATGGTATGTACAAGACCATACATTGCTCATGTAGTCGAAGTTTTGAGCATATATATGTCAAAACTAGGAAAGGAGCATTGGAAAGCTGTAAAGAGGGTCTTCATATATTTGCGTGGCAGCACAGATTATGCAATCTGCTACCAAGGAAGGCCTGGACCAAACAAAGTAATAAATGTACATGGATTTGTTGATGCAAATTGGGTTGGAGACCTTGATCATAGAATATTTACAAGTGGGTATGTGTTTAACCTATTTGGAGGAGCTATCAGTTAGATGAGAAAGAGACAATTTGTAGTTGCACTCTCAACTATAAAAGTTGAATACATGGAAGCCACTCATGCAAGCAAAGAAGCTGTGTGGTTGCACAGATTGTGTTCAGGTATTAGGTTTGTATAGAAAGGTGTAAGGTTAGAATGTGATAGCCAAAGTGCAATCTTCCTGGAAAAGAACCCTGCTTATCATGCTAAGACAAAGCATATTGATGTGCAATATCACTTTGTGAGAGATATGGTTGAAGAAAAGAAGGTGTTGCTAGAGAAGGTTGACACCATGAAAAATGTTGCAAACTCATTAACAAAGTCTGTTAGTACAGAGAAGTTCTCTTGGTGTAGACAATCTATGGGAATTGATGCCCTGAACTTGTGACTTTATGAGTACATGACTCATTGCTATGCAAAGGAAACAACAAGTGGGAGAATGTTGGGTATATGTTATATTCTTTGCATGTGCGTATGGAGGGGAAGTGCGCATGTCAGCATTGTATCTCGGCGATCCCAAAGGCACCTTCGATGGAAACAGGTCGTAGGCCCTGTTTCTGTTCGGAAATGGCCGCCAGGCCGTTTCCAATGCGAGCATAGTGAGCAAATTTTTTTGGCTATTTATAGATTTTATGGCTATTTATAGTTGTTTGTGGCTATTTTTAGAATTTGTCTAAAAATATGTAACTTAATCCTGGTTAAGGGACTGGAGTCTTTTTGTAATCTGGGTTAACGGATTAGGGTATTTGGATGTTGCGGAATACCTATATTTTGTATTGTGAGGATTTCATAATGTAATGAAAAGAAAATAGGAGGTGTGGCTCCAAGGTTTTTTGGTTTTCCCAGTTAAGGGTTTCCAAGATAAATCTCTGTGTTTATGTGTGACTGATGTGTTGTGATCTCTATTCTGCTTAAAAGAACCTGTATGATTTGCTTCTCTGCACAGGTTTAAAACTTACATAAACTAGAAACCATGGATTTTAAATCCATAATGTACAACACATTTAAATGTCTACATCATACAGAAAGAAATTAGCATCTTTTCTTTCAAACTTTCAACATTTGTTTACTTCAAGACTCTTCTAACATCTGAAGAAGTTCTCTACGAGCTTATCATTCTCTATGATGTTCTTCAAGGCCTGATATGCTTCATAGTGATTTCATATCACAACATCCCACATAGATAAATGCATGGATATCTAACCTCTCCAAGAGGTTTAACTGTTCTAAAATGGTCTCAGAGCCATCTCAGACAAGCTTCAAGTCTGTCTACTCTCCATTGTACACCAGAAGCAAGTGAGTTTCCACAGAAGTCTCACAAAGAGTTCCTTGCTTCCTTTGAATTCATTTAGATTGGAGGTGCAAGCATGATGGACCCTGATAAAGTGTACATGTCAAGAGGGAAGTCTTGATTCTAACATAGTGTGAATGGTTTTGTTTTTGCAGTTAATTTCCATAGGTGCCACATAGCCTGATTTAAGATATTGTCTGATTAGCAGGAGAATAATGGATTCTCAACCTTCTACACCCTGGATACTAACACCCTTCAATTATGTTTATTGGAGGGAAGATATGTAGGTTTCCTTGTACAACAAGGGATTCTCCAGGATAATATTTGGAAGGGAGGATGAGCCCCATCATCTAGCTGAGAAAAAGAAGTTTATGAACCACTTAGATGAAGCTTTTGGTTGTCTATGTACTCACATATCCAGAGACCTCCTCTTTCACCTTGAAGGTTTGAGGACTTCCAAAGAATATTGGGAGAAGCTTCAAGTCTTGTTTGTAAATCAAGATGAGCTTAAGGGACACATTTTGGAGAATGAGTTGATAGCTTTGCATCCTAGCAGTTTCGGTACCATACAACAATTCTTTACAAAATTCAAGTCTTTTCATTAGGGGCGCTTTGAGGTAAAAAATGGGCCTCAAAACAAAAATTGTACCATTAAAAATCACTTTATAAGAACCAATAGGATTCAAGATGATGATGTCAACTATAAGGGTAAAATTTGTAAAAAAATGGAGGGAAAAAGAAAACCCTACTTTTTCTTATCGTATTTTCAGCATATCTCCTTATCGGTTCACCAAAATTTTGAGTTTGGTGGCTCATTGGATGTGGAATTAAATTTTGCATCCAACCCATACCCACACTACATACTTATGAGGTACTCACGACACCCAAAAATGAAAATTTCAATAAAAACATATTTTAATATTAAAATACGCTTTTTTTAATATTAAAATACGTTTTTATTGAATTTTTCATTTTTCGGTGCCATGGGTACCTCAGAAGTATGCAGTGTGGGTATCGGTTGGATGCATAATTAAATTATGCATCCAATGAGTCCCCAAACTCAAAATTCGGGTGAACTGATAAGGAGAAATGCCAAAAATACGATAATTTTTTTTTCTTTTTCCCCTCCAAAATTTAGAACTTTTATTTTATTATTATAGCTCTTATTTTATTATTTCCTTTATGAGGCCCATTTTAGACCTCAAAAATCCCCTAATGGTACTTCAATGCAGACAATGCAGAATATAAATAAAGGAGGAGCAGCATGTGCTCTCCATACTCAACAAACTAGGTACTGAGTATTCTATATTTGTCTCAATCTTTTATTTTGAAACAACTTCCATTCCCAATTGGAATATTCCCTCACTTCCTTTGCCAATTCCTTAATGCAGGAGAAAGAGAAGTTGGTCCATATGGGAGTCATCAAGACTTCCAAAACCCAAGCTCTCCTAGTGACAGACTCTACCAAAGAGAAATCTAAAGGGAGACCTCAGGGGAAGGAGCCTAAAGCATATGATTCGAAGCATAAAGAGAACCAGAAGAATTATGAAGGAGCTTTGAGATCCAAGAAGAAGAAAATTTTTGAAAAGAAAAAATGTCCCTATTGTATGAGGGGTTTTCACCCAGAAGACTCGTGCATGAAGAACACCCTCGACCAGTTGAAAACTCTCCTTGTAGAAAAAAATATTTCCCTTCCACAAGGTGATGAGATGTTTGATGATGGAGAGAATGCTAAAGAACATGAGAGATTCCATGCCTTGAAGGAATTCCTCACTCCGTCAAAGGATTACTTGATAGATTTTGGAGCATCCAACTACATGGTTGCCTCTAGGGAATCCTTCATCACTTTCACTCTATCAGGAGAACCTAGCAGTCATATGGGAGATGAATCTAAAATCCTAGTTGTTGAGAAAGGTTCAGATAAAATACAACATGTAGATTTCAATAATGGACTCTATGTTCCCTCTCCTACAGCAAACCAAATTATTGAATATGAAGAAGAAGCAGAATCTTCCACACAGTCAATTAGAATTGAAGAAGGTCTTCTTGGAGTGACTCCTTATCCTACTGCTTCAGAATTTTATGAGATCTATGATATCTCATATTCTCATAAGTATGATCTAGAAGAAGACATTCAAATATATTTTATTGAAGAAAAACTCTCCTTCCATTCTATGCAAAAATTCTCCACTGATTCTTCTATTTTAAATTTTGTGCATAGTGTACCCGTGATTGTTTCAGAATATGAAAATGAATTTGATTTCTCTATCTCTAATGATGTTGTTGGTGTGCAGATAAGTAATACCTTGGATGTTTTGGAAATAATATCATATTTTAAGAGTGATCCATTCACTCTCATTGATCTAGATCTTTCAAAAAATTCCTACATGATTGCATGCACCAATACTCAGAATTTTGAAGAAGGAGAAAATTGTGCATTTATCGTCTCGGTGGAGAACACTCTTGGATCTGATATGAACTCATTTTAAATATTATGTGATATTATTTGGATCTGATATTATCTTATTTGTTTCAGGTTTTAAGTTTCAATAGGTTTTATTAAAGCTTGTAGCTGCTCTCATCAATTTTGGTGTGAAAAATTAAGTACCCCAAGTCTCCTTCAAAATTGTTGTTGGGGATTTGATATCATTCCACACAATCATATCTGATATGATATTATTTGGTTCAATTTTTAAGTTCCAAGAGCTTCCATTCATGCTTGTAGATGCTCTCATCAATTGTGGTGTGAAAAAACAAGTACCGCAAGTCTTCTTCAAACTTGTTGCTGGGGATTTGATGTTAGTTTCCTCTTATGAGTTTGATGATATTTTATTTGGTGAGTCATTGGTTATTTATGAATATATATAATATTATGGAGCTCAATAATTCTCTCTCCATAGTCCCATGGATTCTCTACCTATCTTTTTTATCACATGCTCATCTCCTCACATAACTAGTAAAGATGGAGACATTTTGCATTCGCCTGGACACTTTCTCCTAACACTTGGGGCTGATTTTACCTCACATGGTTTGATGTTCAAGGCTGCAATATATCAGTTTCTTGGGTGTTCCTCACATGGTTTGAATTATCAAGCACATTTTCTCTCTTATCAGTTGATTTTAGTTACTCTACATGGGTCCAATTTTCATCTTGTAGCTGTCTATATTTCCGATTCAGTTGAGCACATTCTTCTTCTTCAAAAGAGGAAAACTCCTCCATACATAGCCATTAGTTTGGAGAGGTCCACATGCACATATTCAGGATGTTGCTACACAGAAGAACCATACTGCTGCATAGAGCGTCAAATTTGCAGCAGAGATTCTGCAAGTTATTTTCTAAGGAGGAAACTTCTTTTCTTCTAAAAATAACTTATATTTCCTCTTCCTGCTTGTTTTGAGGGGTGGGTTTCCAATTAGGTTTTCCCCTATTTCCTTGGTTTATTAAGCAACATTTTTTTATCTTTTAGATTGTATATGGGTGACTTTTGACCTTGTTATCTGGGCCCTTTTACAAATAAATATCATCACCATCATGTGTTGAGGCCCTAAAATCCGTTATTGGCTTAAAATCCCAAGTTGTAAAGTGAAATATTGGCGTAGACTTCAATTTTGCATGTTTAATTTCAGCACTGCCTTTTCCCTTAAGGAAAGAGATGTTACCTTCTTTAGTAACTCCTACTGTCTCTTGAAAGTAAGTGGTGCCACCGCTTATTCCTCTTGTTCAAGGAGTGGTTCCACCCTAGTAACGCTCTATCATAGTGGAAGAAAAGCGGTACCTGAGGTAAAAAGTGAAAAAGAGAAGATTCCATGAAGCTTATCAAAGGAATACTTTGTGGCACCCTCATCCCTACTCCTGAGGACCACTTGGAATATAGGTCAATCCTTTTGGGATCTCCCTTCCTCCTCACCCACCATTTTCTCAACCATCCCTATCCTCCCAAGGCCTATAAAACTTGGCTTATTCCCATGGTTGAGGGGGAGAAACATTATGCTGCTGCACTGAGGTTCTGGCCAAATATAGGGTGAGCATAGAAGGAGAAAGTTGGAGCTTTTGAGGACAAGGCATTGGCATGTGAAGGAGCATCACAACACTAAGGAAAAGGTTGTAAGCTTTCTTCTTCTTTTTTAATGCAAATTTGGCTCCTTTCTTGTAAAATATGTTATGTTGTAATCATGCATTTTACTATTGGATTCCTTAGTCACTGACATAGAATTGTGGATTATATTCTGGTGCCTTTGATCTTGTTTTCTTGTTTGATGTGATTGTCTAGGTACATCCGTAGAGATCCATCACCATAGGAAAAAACTACATCACTCTATCGAATGACTCATTCCAGATCTATGCAACTTCTAGGGGAAGTCTTCCATATCTATTGTAACCCATTTGTTCTAGATTTGAACCATTAAGACTAGAGTAACAAATCTTGTCTACAAGAGGTGCATTTTTCCTCGCAAAAAATTTGATGACTCGGTTGGGGAAGAGATTTTATCACATCTGATCTTCCCTGGTCTTCAAACTCTTGTCTGAAATCCAAGCTCCAATATTTCATTGATCGGATCTACTAGCTGGTCTAGTGAGATCTTGGTTCGGTATAACTAGATCTGTTTAGATCTGAGTCATTCTTACTTTTTGTACTTCATATTCTTGTCAAATTCATGATTTGATGCCAGTATTAAAGTAACTGACTTTCTCTTTTTCACCATTGTTTTGTTTTGACATCTACAACAAACACTGCTCATGCACAGTGAACAATAAGCGGTGCCACCACTTGTGTGCAGTAATAATTAAGCAGTTCCACCACTCTGTCATAGTAGACAAGAAGTGGTGCTGATCCATAACTGCTATGTCACTAACTCTCCTTAAGTAGTGCCAGGTAGGCCTTCTACATGCTTTTCATTTCAAATATTTGTTTGATTTTTGCTTTCTGTTTTGTGAGTTTTCTGGGTTCATTTTAGAGATCTGAATAGTTAGATTCAAATTCTGTATGTGGTAAATGCTTTCTTTGTTCTGATTCAAAAACCTAGGTTACACCCATCATTTTGATTGCTTGTATGCTTGGTTTTCATTTTCAAAAGGAGTGCTTGGAATTTAGTTCAGTTAGATCTCTTTTTTACAGAATGATAAACTAAAAATAAAGATTTGCGTGTTGGCTTTGCTCTTTTATTTTTCATGAGTTTATGAAAGACGTCTTTTTTCTTTTGATAAAGATATTTTTTTTTTAGATTTGATCATTATTGTGTTTGAAGACAGATCATTAGACCCCTAACTAGCCTCATAAGCTTTCAGATATCCATACTCTTCTTCTCTTTTATACATTCTTGTCTCATCAAAAAAATATTATAGCATAGTTTCAAGATTAAATCTTTTCATTTTTGAAGAATAGTTAAAAAAAATTTAGTGTGCCTTCTAGTGCTAGTGACTTTCTTCTGAGGAAAATAGATCTAGCTTCATTGCTTTCTTTCAAAGATTATATTAGAAGTTTGTTGCTTGTTTTTATTCTTGGAAATATTTTTTTAGTGAGACTGTTTGGGAAAATTTTGGTTTTGAGACGAAATTAAAAAATAAAACAATCTCTCCTTCCTGTAAGTAGGGCATACTTTGAATGCTAAAGTGACAAAATTTTCATATCATAATTGCACAGTTTTACTTTTTTGTCTATGCTCCATGAATTCACCTAACCGTTCAACTTAAAATTAACGGTAGATTTAGGTGAATTCTTGGTAATTTGAGTGGTAGGATAGATACATGTTCTGACGTCTTTAAAACATAGGAGTTGTCGTTATTTGTCTGTACTGCAACTCGAAAACTGTGCGGTTCTTCCACGTAGCATTGGTATATAGAACGTCCTTTCATGTACCCTTAAGGTATATAGAAAGGTACTTCATGTACTCAATTGTATATCAGAAGGCCCCTTTTGAACAGTTGTGCATTAGACAACACTAGCACATATTTGAGCTCCCACGTACCTTGCGTATATTGGTAGACCCTTCTAGGATTCCCTAACCATATGAGAAAAACCTTTTGGCCATATTGTCAGTGCAATACACCAAGAACAGCACTCGGGGAGACTAATACACACATACCTTCCAGGTAATCAGGTATTCAAGCAAGGGATGGTCCCAATCCTCCTTGTTGCACTTTACTGTTGGACCCTGCGGTATATAGCGAGTTGCAAAGTGTTATAGATGATTTTACCACACATGGTTAATCACATATTTATGGCCTTTCTTATCTCTCTATAGACTCTTTAGAACCCATGGACTTATATTATACTTTGATGTTCCAATATAATCCCTAAAAAACACATGGTTAATCACATGGTTAATCACATATTTATGGACTCTATAGAACACATGGTTAATCACATATTTATGGCCTTTCTTATCTCTCTATAGACTCTTTAGAACCCATGGACTTATATTATACTTTGATGTTCCAATATAATCCCTAAAAAACACCTGTTTATTGTTGTACATGACTTTTAAACCCATACTCGTGTGTACACGTGACTTTTGACCTCAAAACCGTGTACATCAGGATGTGTGCATAAGTCCAAATATTTTTGGAGTTTTCCTCATAGAAGTCTGAAGATCCTAACTCTTAGACTTCCATATTCTGTGAGATCGCTCGGATTCGACCCTCCATTATCCTTTTGGAGTGCTATATAAGGAACCCCTTGGATACATTGAAGAGGAAGAATTGAAGAGCAAAGAAACTATAGTCCATTGTTGCCTCAATTTGCTTATACTTGAGTCTACATCCCTTTGTCCCTTTGGAGTACTTTGTGTTCTTCCCAAGATTTCCTTTTATTGTGAGCTTGCTATTGAGAGATGGAGGATTGAGGTGGTAGAGGCCTAGGTGGAGGACTCGGTTTCTCTAGTTCGTAGACATGCAGATAGAGGTTGTCACTGTTGTAATATCTGATTTTATTAATAGAAATATATTTTCCTATATAAGTAAGTGCATTTGAATATGAATATTGAATCCATGGATGTATTTAATTTCTTATACATTGTTGAATATATATGATAGACTAGGTATAACACATTATTATAGAGCATGCTTGTCTTGTTTGTTATTGTTGAGAGCGAATTTCTAATGCAAGCATGAATTGGAAAGCTCAATAGGGATCTACGTCAATCATCCGAAACAAGGTATGATTCAGTATCCCTTAGTGTTAGATGTTTGGTTTCTCTTGCATATTAGGAAAGATTGATTTCTAGTGTTAAAGCTATCTGTTGTGGTACACCCCAAGCCATAGGAAATTTATCTCCGTAACAGAATTGGCGACCATACTAGGGAGGTTCCTAGTTGTTTATCTTTGGGGTTTTTTGGTATTTCAATGTACTTGATTTGCTCTTGATTTCTCTATTTCTGTGTCGGGTCTGGGGGCATGTTTTCCCACTAGGGTCCCGAAGAAGTAAAATTGATATTGGCTTGTCTATTTTCCCTATTTTTCTTCCTTTTTCTTCATATACGCGGGTTTTGCATTCAAAGTCACGTATACACATGGGTTTTCCCCGAACAGTCATGTATGTACGCTGGTTTATGGAGAACATTCACGTATGCCTTTATTTTGAGACTTAGTTGGAGGATTAAGTGTTGCTGGGTGAATTTTTATGCTTGCTGAGTCTTCTTTGATGCTTTTGGTGTCTATATACACCCTCTGTTTCTGAACAAAGACTTCTTTTATTTTTAAGCTTTGTTCTTGTCATTCATTTATCCATTTATTTTTTTGGGATTAGTGCATTGGGTCTCTTTTACCTTAGTGCCTTTATTGGCTATTGTTTGTGAGTGGTTGCAGGGTATGGGGGTTGTAGAGTCATTTACTGCTTTCATATCTCATTTATTTTCAAAAAATACAATTTTTTTTTTGCTTTTGCATACTTATGCATCTCTTTCATTTTTCATTGGCACGATACTTGCATTAGGTTTTCTTGTTGGTTTATAGTCATATTTTCATCTAAGAATGATTGCACTTACATTTGAAGGAAAAATATTGTATTTCATGTAGTGGCATACCCTATTTTTCATTCTACACATTGCACTTGGAATTGCTTGTTAGGTGTACATATTTACTTCACTACTAAGTCATAACTTCATTGGCTGCATGACCATTTCCCTTTGAATAGTCACATCCAAATAAAATCAACGCTTAATAAAATGAATTACACTATTTTCTTTTATAGGGTGCATCAACAATATTAGGTTTTAGGGTCTTCGAATAGTTCATTGTGAGTCAATTCTCCAAGACCACTAAACGAAACAAGTAGGTGTCTTTCTAGGTGAGAGTGTGAAACCCTTGATATAATTAGCGTTTCTCAGGATGCTCCTCTTACACGGGATTTAAACACGAGGCAGTTCACGTGATTGTGATTGCATGACCCCTGGTCACTTTTTGTGAGCACCAGAGATATTTCCAGGATTTTATTCGTATCTAGGGGCCTTTGAGGTATTTTTTGTGTGTGTAAATTGAACCTAGGTGATAGATCAATTTCACTCACAAAATTACTAATCAAACATGCAAATTTACACACAAAGGAGACTGAAATTGGAGCATAACACTAATCTGTATTGAATAAGTGTACAATAACCAACCTTGTGAAGTCATAGGATGCTGCAATAAATAATTACATGAGATATTTGAATGCATAAGGATGCCATTCAAAATAGTCAAAAGCAGGCTTACTAAATCTAGTCAAATCCCCCGTAGGTGCATAAAGCAATTTCCAAATCTACCTAGGAGTTCACGAATTGGCAAAGTCAAGTAGGAAAGATAATAGGTGATGGAAAGACAACTCATACATGCTTTTATTAGGAGAAACGAATGGAGGATGATGAGGGAAAAAAACAAGTCAACTGCACCTAGTCTTACTTTCCCTTTTTCCATAAAACTCAGTAAAGCAGGCAATAAAGCAGAAAAAGCAGACATCCGCTAGGGAGGATCTGGAATAAAATAGATATGCTAAATATGGATTCTAGGAGGTTTCCCAATCACTCCATGACTCATTTTTAGCAAGTTTTACTTCTAGTACATGTGGAAGACAACTTGCATAGAGTGGAATATTGGAAACTAGGCAAATAAGACAAAAATGGATTAAATAATGTCTAAGGTAGCTAACTATGGGTTGATTATTATAAAACCCCCCCTTAAGCATGAATTATGAGTAAATATCATAAAAATATAGGTCCTAGCAACAAGGCTTAGTCACCCTTTACATATTGCATGTCCATTTAACCAAGGAAAGAGGCAAAAACCCAGTGGGAAAATCCTCCCTTAAACATGGATAGTAAAACAAAATTTGAAAATATTGTCATCAATCATGCTTCACAACATGATAAAAAATCCCTAGCAGTGATTTGAGATTTCTAAATGGCTTCTCACAAAAAAACTTTGGTGAAGATGTCAGCTACTTGTTATGAATATGCACAGAAGAGTAGGTGAATGGTGTCATCATGCACAAGCTGTATGATGTAGTGCATATGGATCTCAATGTGTTTGGTTCTCTGTATCTAAACTGGATCATTGCAGATTCAAATGGTGCTTTGATTATCAAAATATATAATAGTTGAGAACGCTAATTCAAAGCCACACTCACCAAGTAACCCTTGCAACCATAAACATTGAGTTGTTGTATTTACAACTCCTCTGTACTCTGCTTCTGTAGATGAGAGTGCAATGGCACTCTGTTTCTTGCTTGACCAGCTAATTGGTCCTTCAACAAGCATGAACACATATCCTGATGTTTACTTTTGATCTATGGTGTCACCTGCCCAATCACTATCAGTAAACCCAATCAAATCAAGATCAGATTTAGCTTTGTAGAAGATCCCATGAGTTCTTGTTTCCTGATCAAAGTTAAGGATCCTTTTGGCTACTCTCCAATGGATCTCATGAGGCTGATCCATGTATCTTGAAACCACACTTACTGCATAAGAAATATCAGGTCGAGTGTGTGTAAGGTACAGCAAACACCCAATCAGTTGTCTATACAGTGTGCTATCTACCATAGGAGAAGACCCTGCTTGTTCGAGCTTAACTCCTGAAAGGAAGGGAGTCTTGCTTGGCTTGAAATATTTCATGTTGAAATTGTTCAGAAAATCCAAAGCATACTTGGACTGATGTAATTTTATTCCATGTTGGGATTGAGCTTCGAGACCCAAAAATTGGCTCAAGAACCCCAAATCAGTCATAGAAAATGCATGGTTCATTGCATCCTTCAAGGAGGCAATTTCTGTCTTTGAGCTTCCTATAATCAGAAGGTCATCCACATACAAGACAATAATCATCAAATAAAAATGAATCAGCTTCAAATAAACATTTGGATAATACTTGCATCGAACAAAACTCAATGACAGCAGAAAGCCATCAATCTTGGCATACTAAGCCCTGGGGGCTTGCTTAAGCCCATACAATGATTTCTTTAGCTTACACACAAAATATGGATTAGTAAAAAACCATTGAGGCTGCTGCATGTAAATATATTCAGTAATATCTCCATTCAGGAAAGCACACTTCACATCCATGTGATGTACCTCCCACTACTTCGAAGCTGCAATGGCTAAGGCTAGCCTGATGAAGTCCATCTTTGCCACTGGTGCAAAGGTCTCATTGTAGTCAATACCATGTACCTGTGAGTAGCCCTTGGATACCAATATTGCCTTATATTTAAAAGGTGAACCATTATCAGAAAAACTTACATTGAACTAGCTTCCTCCTAGGGGAAGATCAACCAGCTCCCAAGTGTTGTTCTTCTGGAGTGAGCTGAATCCTTCTTTCATGGATGATTTCCATATTGGATCATGTGCTATGTATTCATATGTCTATGGGTTTGATTCAACCATAAGATAGAATTTCTCTACAAACAAAGGGTCTTTCATGCTCAGGGCACTCTCAAACTGAGATCTATTCCTCCTAGGATCACTAGGATTTCCAGCTAGTTCCTTAGCTGCATGAATGGTATTTGATTCCCATTTTGGTCTTGTAGGACTGTTAGGATCTACAATTAAATCATAATTACCAGACATATCAGAATCAGCAAACTCATTTGTCTCTTCAATTACATTCAATGGTTTTGGTGGTGAAGAAGACTCTCCAACTTCAACTGTTGCTAAAGGCTCTTCTTGGAACTGAACACTCCTTTCAATGAAGGCTTTGTTTGTGATCAAATTGATCAGCTTGTACCCTTTTGAATCTTCAGAGTACCCAACAAATAGACATTTGGCTTTGGGGTTGCAAAGCCTTCCTCTTTTCTGTTGGAATTCTATCCCAAGCCCTTGAGCCAAAAATCCTAAAATGGGTCACATCTGGCTTGTGCCCACTCCATGCTTCAAAAGGAGTCATACCATCAAGCTGTTTATGAGGCACCCTATTATGAATATAGGATGCACAGTTTATAGCCTCATCCCAAAACTTTGATGGCAAAGTCTTAGCCTCCAACATATAGGTTTCCATCTCTTTCAATGATCTGTTCTTTCTCTCGGCAACACCATTTTGTTGTGGTGTGTAAGGGATTGAATGCTGCATCTGAATACCTACATCTTCACAATATTGAATGAACTCAGAATTGACATACTCACCACCATTGTTAGATATGAGGATCTTGAGTTTCCTCCCAGATTGGTTTTCAATCAAATCCTTAAAGACTTTGAAGAGGTCAAAAACTTTAGACTTATGCTTCAGGAAGTAAACCCAACAGTACCTGGAAAAGTAATCTATGAAAGTTGATGCATATTTGTATTGACTCATTAACATATGAGGGAATGGCCCAGCAACATCACTGTGGATCAACTCAAGAGGTGTAGAGGTTCTCTCGTGACTAGCTCTCTCATATTTATGCTCTGGGTGTTTTCATAGGACACAACCTTGACAGACTCCCTTGGAAAACTTAATCTTTGGTAACCCCATGACCATTTCTTTTTCACTTATATCAGAAAGATACTTATAGTTAAGATGGCTAAATATTTCATGCCAAATATTTCTTTCCTCATTAGCATGAATCAAAAGAACAGAGGGGTTTGAGTAGGGTAGAAAATGTGAAAACCAGTATACCTTCGAAGTGTGATCTACAACTCCTTTTGCAATGACTTTACCACTCGAGATCTCCTTGATCTCAACATCATTAGGGGAGAATATGAAATTCTTTGGAGACCATGTGTGGGTCATTTGATACACTGACAAGAGGTTAGAGGAAAGACCTGGAACATACAATGCATTGTTGAACTTACCATGGTCAAGATCAATCCTTCCTTTTCCCAAACTGTCAGTGAGAGAGTCATCTCCCAACACTATTGGTGGACCTTTCGACATGTCAAGAGAGCAGAATTCCTCCTTGGTTGAAACCATATGTCTTGAAGCTCTAGAGTCTATGATGAAGCTAGGTGAGCTTGATGTGCCAGCAACCAATGCATGAAATCTCTCTTTGTCTTTTGAATTTGATCCTCCTTCCCTCTTCTTTGACCTATCAGGAAGGGAGATGTTATTCTTCTCCAGGATTTGGGTCAGCATGTCAATTTGCTTCTTCATGAAGGAGATTTCAAGATGAAATCCCTTACCGCAGTATGTGCACTTGTTCATTTCTCCTTTGTTCTTCTTCTTCTGGAAGTTCTTCTTGGAGCCTTGAGGCTCCTCCTGAGACTTCTTCTTGTCTCTCTTCTACTCAGGTGGATTCTTAGATTTCTTCTTGCCTTTTGAATCCACCCTCAAATCTCCAGCAACCAGAGCTTGGTCTTTGGAATATTTGATGGTGCCCATCATCGCCAATTTATCTTGTTCTTGTGTGAGGGATTCCATGAACTTTGCAAGCTTAGGCATCTTCCAGGCTCGAGCTGTCAACTTGGTGGCATGGAAGGTCGAAAAAAACATTGAATAGTCATGGCCAAGCTTCAAGAGTATGGCCAAAACTAGTTTCTCCTCCTTCTTTTCAATTCCACACTGTTTTAGCTGCAAAACAAGGGATTTAAACTTGGAAAAGTAGAGCTGCAGGGATTTGAAGCTGCTGGGACTCAAGTAGATCAATTCATTCTCGATTTGATGTCCTCTCATCTCATCTGTATTACCAAAAATCTCTACAAGCTTCTACCATACTTCATTTGGTGATGTCAATCCATCAAGATGGAAGAGGAGGTCTCTGGATATGCTCAGACACAAGAGACCATAAGCCTCATCCCTCCTGTTGTGCCATTTGATTTTCTCTGTAGCTACATTGGGCTCTACTTCAGTTGCCATAGTCACCCTATAGAGACATTTTTCTCTCAACAGTATCTCCATATATGCTTTCCATTCAAAGAAATTAAATGGAGTCAAGATGATCTTCTGAAATTGATCCATAGCTCAGAAATTGTCTCTTCAGTTAGCAGAATAGATCCCAATCAAGATGTTGAACCTGCAATAGAAATATGGAAGGAGAGAAATCAATCTAAAAAGGATATGATACCATGTGGAAATTGAACCCAGGTGATAGATCAATTGCACTCACAAAATTACTAATCAAACATGCAAATTTACACACAAAGGAGACTGAAATTGGAGCATAACACTAATCTGTATTGAATAAGTGTACAATATTCAACCTTGTGAAGTCATAGGCTGCTGCAATAAATAATTACATGAGATATTTGAATGCATAAGGATTCCATTCAAAATAGTAAAAAGCAGGCTTACTAAATCTAGTCAAATCCCCCATAGGTGCATAAAACAGTTTCAAAATCTTCCTAGGAGCTCACGAATTGGTAAAGTCAAGTAGGAAAGATAATAGGTGATGGAAAGACAACTCATACATTCTTTTATTAGGAGAAAATAATGGAGGATGATGAGGGCAGAAAACAAGTCAACTGTACCTAGTCTTACTTCCCCTTTTGCCATAAAACTCCGTAAAGCAGGCAATAAAGAAGACAAAGAAGACATGTGCTAGGGAGGATCTGGAATAAAATAGATATGCTAAATATGGATTCTAGGAGGTTTTCCAAGTGCTCCATGACTCATTTTTATCAAGTTTGACTTCTAGGACATGTGGAAGACAACTTGCATAGAGTGGAATATTGGAAACTAGTCAAATAAGACAAAAATGGATTAATTAATGTCTAAGGTAGCTAACCATGGGTTGATTATTCTAACACGGTGCACCCTTGGGGTACTGGTTTGTGCTTTTAGGATTCGAGCTTTTCTACCCTACCCATAAGGTTGATCCCTCCTGCGACTGTTCGCCTGAGCCTTGGTTATATTGAGGTGACCTTAGTTTCCTTACCTAGGTATCGAGGGGTATTTGCAGAGGTTATTCTACAGGTGTCTTGGCCAGGTAGGGGTTGGACAACACAATCACTATATGCGTTGAAGATGAGGGACACTATAATTGGTTACGAAACTCTGCTTGTTGTGTATGGGAGTCTCAAGCCTCTCCTAGGAGAGACATACCTGCTTCATTCTGGAGCTCATATATCCTACCCTTGGTTTGCTTGTGTTTTGTATTTAGATTTTCTTAGGTGTATGCATTCTAGATTGATTAGGGTTGCATAGGTAGATTGAGTATTTTTTTTTTTGAGTCATCGTGGATCCGGGTGCGGCACCTCGCCATTCTTGTCAATTAGCAAGACTCCCTCCTTCTACGTCTCCTCCTCCTTTGGGAGAGAGAACCAAACATTCCAAGTGGACTCTTTCTCACTTTGATTCACACACCATGGGTGACCATGAGCTTGAGATTCCAGAGATCCCTTATCTTCCTCGTCACGTATGGGAGGATAAACCTGCAAGCACATATGGGTCTCTGGTAGGGTCTGGTCATCATTCAACTAGACAGTCACATGAAGATATTTCACAATTCACATATTTCACACACCCTAATTGCCGGTATTGGCTTCCGGGCGATGAGACTCACCACACATCCGCTAGCACTATCACTATTAGGTATGGCATGCCTGATATTCCAAAGATCCGTATGACACCCCATGTCGGATCGGGTGTTGACCCTGGTGATACTCCTGGGGGAACTTCTATTCCTTTACAGGTGTAGAGGTTTGGTAGCTCTAGTCACATTACACCTTCCATCCCTACGGTGGAGGTTTCTTCACACACACACCCTAGGCCTAACACTAGTGTTCCCATTTGGGGACTAGAACCTAGACATGTGAATATTGGGGGAACACGTTATATTCCTTCACATATTCCATTGTATTCAGTACCAATCCCTTCAAATGATTTTTGACGACGAACTTCTCACACCGTAGCTTCACAAGGCCATGTGCCTCCTTATGTGTTAGTAGGACATGTATCTTCCTATGGACCTTCCCATGGACCATCTCATGGTTTAGCTTATGTAACCTCTTATGGAACTTCTTACAGACCATCTTACAAAAAAAACTATCCACCTTATGGATCCGAGCATCAACCCATGTACCAGTCTCCTAATTATGGCTTTGTATCACCTCATTCTCACGGTACTCCAAATTCAAATGCTTCCATGCAGCCCTTTATGGGTCAAATGGGAGGAGGTTACTATCCCACTGGCTAAGGCCATGGTGTATATAGCAATCAACCTCTTGTGAACTAGTCCTATCAAGGAGAATGGAACCAACCGAAACAACCTAGGCTCTCTTTCCTTGCGACTTTGAATCTACTGATTTGTCGAGATTGAAAAATGATCCTATATCTCATGACTCAGCATGGCTGACAGTCCCTACCAAAATTCCTTTGGATATTCCAAAGTTCAAAGGTAAGTTTAGGGAAGATCTTGGTGAGAACGTCATGACCTTCCATCTTTGGTTCACTTCGAACTCCTTGAACAATGATTCTATTCGTTTGAGACTATTTCAATGCACCCTCACGTGTCCTGCCACGAAATGGTATATAGAGTTACCTGGGGGGAGTTATACTTGGTTCAATGACCTAGCGATGAATTTTCTTGATCACTTCTAGCTACCCGTGCATTACGATGCCGGTACTAAACTCTTGTCGACATTTCTCCAAGACAAAGCCACCCACATTTCAGATCACATTCAAGAGTAGCATAGACGGAAGAGGTTTATTAAAGCCTTTATACCACTAGAGTTTCTTTAAGAACGGTTCCTCAAGTCATTGTTACCCTATATCGTGAAGGATGTTTCTACATACGGAGTTCAAAATGATGACCAAGCTTTTTTTAGGGCCCAGTAGTTGGACTTGATTTATGCTCAGTCTCAACTCCTTTATGAGATCATATCTTTTGCTCCACGATCCAATATCGACCCCAAGTTTAAACTCGGGCCACGTGCCGATGGTATTGTTGTCTCCGCAAGTACTAAACCTGCAAACTCGGTTACAAAACAAGTGAGATAGTTATCGCTTAACCAGTGTGCATTGAGACAAACTATGGCTTCATCTCTTCCTACCCAAATGGTGGATGTACTCTCAGTGCAATCATCAAACCTGAAATGTAACCAGCAACCTAGAAGGAATAAAAAGAAAGGAAAAAATAATCGTAAGGGTGGGAATAAAAATGATAATGATAACAATGACAAGAACGCAAAAAATGCTGGGGGGGACAAGAATCCTAACCGGAAGGTAAAATTTCCTTGCAAGTTGTGTAATGATGACCACATCACTCACTTGTTCCCTTGTATGGAAGATTCCTTGAAGTTCATAGCATAAGGCCCAGTTGTGTTTACAAATCCTTTGGCAAATAATCAAAATATGAACTCAAGGACTGTGGATTGTGGTAGTGCGTCTAGTGGAACTCAAAACCTGTCAGATGCCGCTAGTGTCCATGGTTACATCAACATGGTGAAAGCTATGGATGTTGTGATGTGTGTGATAGACTATGGTATGTCATAACCAAACTTTGGAAAAGAACCTGCTCCACCTGAGAACTCTTTGTGAATTGAAAATCCTACAGATAAGCCTAAAGCTCCATATTGCATTACTAAGGGAGCCTTGAAGTGCTCGGGGCACAATCCTAATGCTCAAGCTACCCAAAACTATTCAATTGTGAAGGATTTAGGCTAGACTCCTTATGCTATGTCTGCATTAGAAGTGCTTCAGACTTGTCCTTCGTAAAGGAAGGCCTTATTGTCTTCTCTTGGGGTTGGTGATGATAGCTCTCCTTCTGTGATCAAATTTGAAACTCATGGAATCCAGCCTAGCTTTCCTTACTATGTGTCTCTTCTGATTCACATAGAGTGTTTAAACCACACCATCAAGCGCACTGTGATTGATGAAGGCACTGCCGCTTCTGTGATGTCTTTGGCATGTTGGAAGGGCTCAGGTTCTCCCACGTTGTCTAAATCTGTGAACATGTTGAATGCATTTGATGGAAGATCATTTTGGCCACATGGTATACTTCCTTCCCTAAAGGTCCAATTGGGGGGAATACTATTACAATCGAGGTTGAGGTGGTTGATGCTCCCCTCAACTACAATATTTTGCTGGGTAGGAACTGGATGTACAATATGCAAGTTGTAGCCTCTTCCCTATTCCAAGTGGTTTGTTTTCATTTGGATGGGAATATCGTTACTATTGATAAAAAAATATTTCCAGTATCCATATTTAAAAGCATCATCAGAAGCTTCTATTGCAAATATTGATCAATCTCATCCAACAACTAAGAATGTGGGTGTGGCACGGTATCCTTCTCTCATGGGAACATTTAGTTGTCCTGCATACGTCCTTATTATTGGGTCTAGTCTTGGTAAGGCTTTGACCTCGTTGAATTCAGTCTCATTTCGCACCTCTCATATGGAGGATCCTTGGATTCTTCCTTCATCGATTACTTCGAGTGATAACTCTATACCTACCGAGACAGATGTGTCAATTCTTGCAACATTGGTCGCGTATCAAGCTAATCTTGATCATGTTGTAGATCTTAGTCCTTCCTCTTTGCAGATAGAGGAGGAGGACCGTTATGTGCTGCCTACTTGGGAAATAGAGTCATCTCACTCTCAAGACTGCCTTGATGATGTTTTTCCATCGGATGAAGTTATTCTTGAGGCTGTGTTTGGGATAGAACAACCTTGGGGAGAGTTGCACCATAGATCGTATTTCCTTCCTAAGCTTGATTGTTTAGAGTGTGATGAATTTAGGGTGGTTCTAAGTGATAAATTTGGTAGGCGCATGGTCCCATTAAGCTCTCATAGTTAGATTACTGAAGGGAACATGGCTAACTTGTCACCAGTGATACCTATGAATATTTCTCGTGTTCCTGGTAAGATTCAGAATGTGTACATTGGGGCGAATTTTTCCCCCGATGAGATTAAAGAGTACGCCGATATTTTTAAGTAATTGTGTGATGTTTTTCACTTGGTTGTATGAAGAGATGTCGGGAATAGACCCTCGCATTGTCGAACATGAAATCAAATCCTATCTGGATGCCAAGTCAGTTCGAAAACGTTTTCATGCCATGAATCCTAGAAAATCACCCACTATTAAAGAAGAGATAGAGAATATTCTCAAAGTTGGTTTCATATATCTCGTTCCCTTGATAGAGTGGGTTTCAAATCCTATTTCGGTGGATAAGAAATAGGGAACGATCAGAATATGCACTGATTTCCGTGATTTAAATCGAGCCTATACTAAAGACAATTTCTCTACACCATTTATTGATCAAATATTGGATGAGTGTGCGGGAAGTGAGGTTTTCTCCTTTATGGATGGTTTTTCAAGATATAATCAGATACAGATTAAACCCGAGGACCAACATAAGACTGCATTTATTTGTCCTTGGAGAAATTTTGCATATTGGAAGATGCCCTTCGGCCTTAAAAACACTGGAGCTACATTTCAACGGGCCATGACCTTTTCCTTCCATGATCTTACAAATATTATTGAAGTGTATTTGGATGATCTAGCTGCTCACTCTCGCTTGATAGTGCATCGTACTTATCATTTGAGATTGGTTTTTGAAAGATGTTGTTATTATCAAATTCGGTTAAATCCTCATAAGTGCATCTTTTGTGTGAAGGTTGGTCGTTTACTAGGATTCATTGTGTCCAGGGAGGGAATTAGAATTGATCCCTTGAAGGTTGAGGCAATACTTCAATTGTCTCCACCTCGTAACATTCGACATCTTCAATGTTTACAAGGAATGACAAACTTCTTGTGAAGGTTTGTGGTCAATTTTTCTAATTTGACCAAAGGCTTCATGCATTTGTTGAAGAAAGACACCCCTTTTTACTGGGATGAGCAAGCCCAAGAGTCTTTCGATACTTTGAAGAAAGCCTTGGAATTGGCTGTCATGCTTAGTCCACCAGACTATATCCATGACTTCTTGATTTATGTGGTCGCATCTCAAGAGACGATTGGTATGGTCTTGGTTTAAGAGGATGAGGAGCTCAATGAGCATGTCATCCACTATCTTATCTAAAACCTTATTGATGCAGAATTTTGTTATACCCATGTTGAGAAGATATCCTTCACCACCATCCACGCGGTTCAGTGTTTGAGGAATTACATCCTCCTTCACCAAACTTTGGTCATAGCTCACATTAATACATTTCAATTCACCCTCACTGAAAGGATGATTGGGGGAAAGTATAATAAATGGATTGTGATATTGCAAGAGTTTGATCTCAAGTTTGTTTCGGCAAAGTCGAAGAAATCACTAGTTTTTATTGAGCTCATATCAGATTTTCCAAATTTGGATGAAGGGGAGGTTCATGAGGATTCTCTTATTGATGAGCATATCTTTCTCATCTCAACCGTGGACCCTTGGTACGGGGATAATATTGTTTATTTGCAAACATTGAAGGTTCCTACTCACCTCTCGCGAGATGAGTGTCGATGACCACGTCACGTAGAGAAGAACTACCTCATAGTGGAAGATAATTTGTACCATCATGGGGTTGATTCCATTTTACATCGTTGATTAACTCATGAGGAGGCTGAGGTCATGCTTAATGATTTCCACAGAGGGGCATGTGGTGGTCATTTATCTGGGCTTTCTACATCCCAAAAAAATTTGAGAGCAGGTTATTTTTGGCTGTCTATTTTTAAATATTGTGTTAATGCGGTCAAGAGGTGCCACCCTTTCTAGGTGTTTGCATGGAATATTCACTCTCATCTTGCCCCTTTGCATCCTATTACCACCACCAGTCCCTTCACCAAGTGGGAGGTCAATTTTATGTATTGTATCCCAGCTTTGGCTGGGGGAAACCACCATATTATTATGCTTGTTGATTACTTCATGAAATGGGCAGAGGATATTCCCACTATCAAATCCGATGGTGAAATAAACTCGCATTTCATATTTAACCAGATTATCACCTGGTTCGGTATTTCAAGGGAGATTTTTCACTTACCATGGTAGGAACTTTCAGAACAAAATGATGGAAGAGTTGTCTTCGAAGTCAGGGTATAAGAAAGATCATTCCTCTTCTTATTATCCTCAAGCGAATGGACATGTTGAAGCTGTGAACAAGTCACTTAATTCCATTCTCCAACGAACCATTGCACAAAGCAATACTGATTGGCATATCATGTTGTATCCTGCTTTGTGGGCCTATAGAAATGCGGTCAAGACTACCACTAGTTTTTCTCCCTATCATCTTGTGCATGGGGTGGATTCAATATTACTGGTTGAATGTGAAATCCCTTCTTTGAAGCTAGTTGTGGAGCTTTTACCAAATAATTTCGCATTGGAAGAACATCTGGTCCACTTAGAGCACCTTGATGAGCAGGTTCGAGATGCCTTAGTGGCTCTTAAGGTTAAGAAGCATCGCGTTAAGGTCCAGTATGATAAGTCTGTCAGTGCTATGAGATTTAGTGAAGGTGATTTGGTCCTTTTGTGGGATCAAGCTAAGGAATCCTCGGGGACAGAAAATTTTAACCCGATGTGGCATGGTCCTTACCTGGTCAAGCGTGTCTTTGAGAAAGGTGCATATGAGTTGGTCAATTATGAAGGGTCGGCCTTGGCAGAGCCTAGAAATGGGATCTATATTAAGAAATACTATGCATGATCTTCAACTAAGGCTGATTTTTGTATATTATTGTACATTTTGCATAACGTAGTTTGGTCTTTTTATGGTGATCGAGTTTTTTTATTACCTTTCATTTGTTATGGCATATGTCAATGGAGTCTTCAGTTTACATACGATTCACTAATGGTGCTAGCCTCCACACTCAAAATTCAACTTTGGCTGCTTGGGTGATTTATACTCATATGGGTCAAGTGTTCTCTTCATGAGGCATATGTTTATGGCCTTCATCAAACAATGTTGCTGAATATTCTACCGTGATTGAATTATTGCATGATGCCATTTCACATGGTGTCATTTTCTCTTGAGGTACGTCTTGATTCACAGTTAGTGGTCTCACAACTTAATGTCTTGTATCATGTTAGGGATCCGACATTGTTACGGATATTCTTGTGTGTAATATTGCTAGAATGAAAATTTGAGAAAATAACATACATTCACATTATAAGAAATTTTAATCAAGTTATTGATTCATATGCTAACTATGTACTAGATTGGCATTTTTTTCACAGACGATAAAATAATTTTACACATGTAAATAGAATAATAATCAGTCATCATAAATATTTTTCATTAAGTCCAAAAAAGGTAACGTCATAATACATAAGTGTCATATACAAAAATGGGGCTTCCGAGCCACCAAAATATACTACACGGTCATACAAAAAATATACACCCAGGTCTCTAAGCTTAAGGTGGAGGGGGGTTCTGATCATGGTAACACACCACGCCTCTAGCTAGCCGACAGAATAATCAAACCCATGCCCATGGTACTCCTACCACCTAGTGTTGCATGGCCTCAGGAAAGTCCTCGAATTGCGCCATGAGAACCCTCTTTGTCAAGTGAATGAAGTTTGTGTGAATTCTTTGGAGTGTATGCTCCACATCCACACCCATGATCTCATCACCTCTTCCCCTCCATCGATGACGAGGAAAGGCATATGGCCGTCATGGTCCTGCATCTGCATGTACATGACAGAGTATCATTATATGTCGTCACACCAAAACATGTCTTTTGATTTCATATATCAAAAAACACAAAAAAAATAATAATTCAAAAAACAAAAGTGAGTTGGGATTCATTACCTAAGTATCCATATGATACTCCTGGTGGTAGGGGCATATATGGATCTCTAGGGAAGTCGATCCTTGCATAGGGATAGTCATCTATGGAGATGATATGTCTCCACTACCAGAGAAAGAAATCTGCTAAGTAGGGGTTAGCCACCCTTCCCCCTCCCAGTCTCTGCATAACGTTGGCCCAATGTAGCTGAGTTGGATCCCTAACTCCATGTGTAGAAATATCAACTCTAGGGCTTAGCCCCGACACCTGCTCGAAAAAGAATGTACTCAGTATGCTACCAAACCTAAATTTTTGTACCCTAACCATGTTGCAGTCATCGAGTTGTTGCTTCATGTTTCTTAGCAGCAAGGTAATCTAGTCATATATTGTAGGTCACATGCACTCTATGACATAGAACATCATTGGCCTTGAGGCCTGGTGGAGTGATTCTAAAACTACAATCCTGCCCAATGCCAATAGTATGGCTTTCAGCCCTAGGTTCTGGACTGAGTTTTTTGGGATTTCACTTCCACCCTTCTCTATATCGAGAAGGAAATACACATATATGTACTCCTCTATCGTCAACTCACCTCCTATCCCACGAGATCAGAGGTTCACCACCTCCCTTTGATAGGAGAAACTAGTGATAAACTGTATGTCCTCAATCTCGATGCTGAGTGACATACCATCCAACTGAAAGGTCTCAAAGTCTGGATCCCAATAATCCACTAGAAGGTGGAGTAGCCTTGGTTTAGCCAAAACTTATATAACCTACAAGCCCTTAGCTCTTGTTGAGCCATGAGATCAGCTTGCACAGCCTCTTCAACATCACCGTGTTCTCTCTCTCTCTCCATTCTAGCACCATCCTACACAAACATTACCAAGTTTCATGAGTGATTGCCTATACACGACTGATTTTGAAACAGTCATGTATGTACGTGGGTATCATGATATTTTCCGTGTATACCCAACCCTATACGCGGAAAAAGACCCGATTTTCATGTGGGCCGAAATGCACTATTTGAGATGGCCTAAATAAAAAAAATTCACCTTTAAATTTATAAATTTATGCATAAAAGTGAAAGAGGAGGGCATGAGTATTTACCTGGACCAAACACAGAGTGATTTCGCCTGACGATGTTCCTGGAATCAACTATTGAAATTATGGATACAAAGGCACTATGGTGGGTGAATTTTCAAAATGGTATGAATTTTTTTATCTTTTCACTATTTTATAGATTTTTTTTGAAAATTTTACCCACTTTTTATAGTTTTTGACCGATTTTGACCATTTTGGACCATTTGGACTAATATGATGTTGTAGGAGCCCATTTTTACGTTGGTTTGACCAAGTCTTCGATCTGTTCGTGCCTATTTCAGGTATCATGTCTAAACTAGCATATAGGTTAGGATTTCACATCCGCCTGCATTTTGCATGGCCTTATGAATATTTTATCTTAACCTTAGGTATGAACCCATTCCATGATGTCACAAAACCTTCTTGCTGATGTTAGAAGGGGCGTTATGTGAATGGTAGAGCTTTCATATACATGGGTGCCCTAGTTAGATCCTCTTTTGCATTTGGTGCCCATGTTGAAATTTCTCCTTTAGGTTGTGGGAGTCGTCTTTTTAGTCCCCTCATGTCTTTGAGCAAGAGCTTCATACTCCTCTTGAACTTTATGCTGGCCATTCCCTGAGACTCCCTTGTATATATCAAGTTCTAATTTCATTTTCATGAGTTTTTCTTGCATTCTTGATCTTTGTTCCGACTCCCTGACTTTGAGTTATCAGCCATATAGACCAAGCTTATCTCATTTCTAGCCAAGCAGAGCCTTTTTACATATCTTTTGCATCTTGATTATCCCTTTTATCAGGAGGATACCTTCGCCCGAGTGCTGTTATCCTACAGATATCTCCTTGCATTGAGCATAGGAATGTTCCACTTCTTGGAACTAGTTTGCTTGTCCCCTGACACTCGTCTCCTCCTATATTTGTACTATAAAGCACTTTTGTTCTTTTTTCAAGCTTTTCAAAATATCTGAAAAAGTCCCAAAAAAAAATCAAAAAACCAAAAAGCCGGGAAGGAAAAGATGTTATGTTTGGCAGCAGTTGATTCATGTCGCCTTCAAATAGAGCACTTTATATCACATCTTTAGGTTGGGTTGTTAGTTTGACTTTATGAGCTATACTCATTACTCTGATTTTATCTACGTTGATTGGTTAAGCTTCCAGTCCCTATGGAGCCTCTTTTGATGCCTCATGTGTCACAGAGATGTCCTAGTTTTCATATTGAGTCCATGTTGCCTACCTTCAGTCACCATTCTCCTTTATTATCTTGTTCAAAGGAAGTTGAAGCCTGAGTCAACCATTCCTTAGTTATCTTGACTTTGCATGTCGGACATTCCTAGTACTGTTACTGGTTTGTGCACATCTTATTCGAGTTCTTCCACATTATAAAACTATGCTGAGTACCTCGTGTTGGTTGATGGGGGATGCCTTAATGCCCTCCTTCCAGTGGATTCCATTCCATAGACTTCATATCATTTATTCTAGAACAGGAGTCTAGAGTCATTTGAGGTCCTTGAGACTTACAGTCATCAGTGGTAGGTTCTCTTGCCATCGGCATTTTTGGAATACATCAATGTCCCCTGATCGATGGATTATTCCAACTGTTCAACCTCAACACATCTATTCACACTTGTTAGATTGCACTTTGTACCTTGATTCCCATTTTCATTATCGATGGGTGATCTCGCGTTTGTTAACGGTATACATCAATGACTGGTAATCAGACGATGGACTACTATGTTTCACCTCAACACATCTATTTTCATAGTAGAACATGTAATTATAGTAGTTCATGTAGAAGACCTTCCATCTTGGTGGCATTCCATATATGTTACCTCCTTGATCATGCCAGTGTTCATGAGATGTCATCTCTCATGATTTGATTCCAGTGTATATAAAATATATTCATCTTCTATGGAGATCTTGATCCATTATATATATTTAGCTATTATGGAGATCTTGATCTGTTGTATATCTTCATCCACTTTGGATATTTTGATCTATTGCATATTGTACATGGTGATGACCACACATGTCACATTTTGTATATCATGCCTATTCATGGCCATTGTACTCTTATGTATCTGGGACTGCTATATGTATTTGGAGTCATATGAAGAGATTGATTATTGTATTGTACTGATGAGTGGATGGTTTTTCCACTTGGGTCTTCATCACTCCACTTCTGGGATGGATTTTATAATGTATTTCGGCCATCATGTAACCCCTCTGACCTCACACATTAGGGCGAATCTGTTATTGCTGATTTTACTATGCATGGTTGATCACATATTTATGGCCTTCCCTGTACCTCTACAAAATCTTTAGACTCCATGGACTTATATTATACTTTGATGTTCCAATATCATCCCTAAAAAACACCTATTTATTGTTGTACGTGACTTTTGACATCAAACCCATGTACATCAGGATGTGTGCATAAGTCCAAATATTTTTTGAGTTTTCCTCATAGAAGTTTGAAGATCCCTGTTGGGCCTAGAAATGGCCTCTTTTTTACCATCCCTATTCACCTATTTTTTCCCTATCCTACCCCATTGAGTATGCCAAATAGATGCTTTTCCCTCACTTTTCTCCTCAAGCCACCAAGTTATGATTGATTATTGTCTTATTTTATTAATACTTATGATTGTGGCAATTAAGGCTTTATATCTCTCAATATGATAACATATGATCGTTTATAAAGGTATTTTGAGGTATAGAGACTGCAGGTATAGCGGGCTGAACATGCTACGAAAAGGATGGGAATTCATTGCTCAAGATGATCGCCATCCATCCTACCATTGCCCAAGGAATGCGGTCCTAGTATATTATTCCAGAAAAATATGTACAAAGATAGCTGCAACAGAATGCGATAGATTTGGAGTTCAACAATGCACTGCTACTTGTGTATAGCTGTGATATGAGGATATCATTATTTCTGGTTCAATTAACAGTTTCCCTATATTTCCTATATTTTCATCCTTCCACGATTGTAACAGCTATTGTAATTTAGGGCGCTTGAAGATCAGAGATCTTCATGGCTACCTAATAATAGGGATAGGATGTTATGATTTACATTGTATAAATATGGAGAATTGTTGTGAGCAAGGGGTTGAACCCATAACGAATTCATTGTATTAGTTGTTACTGAGAGTTGTGTAATCGATCTACCTTTTTAATACAAGGAGTTACTTCAGATCTAAGGGTTTTAACGTGCGTTATATCCAGCATCTCTGTGTGAAGACTGGGCCCACCTTCTCATAGGGATTGCTGAGTTAATTTAGGCATTTTAATTATTCTGTCATGTGATGTTATGTTAATTTTAATTCTTCATAGGAAGCTGTAATGGCTGTGGATTTACAGTGTTTTATTAATTGCATCTTTTGGAAATCTGTAGTGGCATGGTGTGACAGTCGACTGGGTAGGTAATTATTCCTTATGCAAATTGCGTGGTAGCTGTAACAACTCTATTCATCCTTAGATATTTTAGTTGTTGTTTCCATGAATCCTTGCAGTTTGTTCTTTGCTTTTATGGTTGCAGAATTTCATTCCTATACCTTGAATTCATAGGATAGTTGAACTCAATTTTTGTACTTTGAATTCCTAGACTAGCACTCAATTCATGTCTCTTTGGATTTCTAGAATAATCAGATTAAGATAGTTGGGTTAATCATTAGATAATTTGGTAAACAGGATCTCATTTTCTGCAAGAGTAATCTAGATGTGATTTCATGAGTCTTTCAATTCCTAGATCAAGAACAACAAAAGGTAATTGTGACTATATTCTTTAGAAGGTAAACTAGATTAAGTGGATTCTTGGGATGAGCGTAGCTGAACAGAGAATAGGATTATTCATTTACAGCAATTTAGTGTTTACGCACATATTGTGCATGTTATCCTTGAAATACAAAGATGTCCCTGGGTTGACAATAATTATTGCACACTCTGTATGTGACCTGTAATTAACTTGCATATTGGGTGCCCAAAAATCTTGACTCTTGGCCTTCCATATGCCTTGAGATCACTCAGATTCGACCCTCCATTACCTTTATGGAGTGCTATATAAGGAACCCCTTGGATACATTGAAGAGGAGGAATTGAAAGGAAAAGAAACTATAGCCCATTGTTGCCTTAGTTTTCTTATACTTGAGTTTGCATCCCTTTGTCCCTTTGGAGCACTTTGTGTTCTTCCCAAGATTTCCTTTGCTTGTGAGCTTGCTATCGAGAGATGGAGGATTGAGGTGGTGGAGGACTCAGTTTCTTCAGTTTGTAGACATGCCGACAGAGGTTGTCACTATTGTAATCGATGATTTTATTAATAGAAATATCTTTTCCTATCCAATTATGTGCATTTGAATATGAATATTGAATCCATGGATGTATTTAATTCCTTATACATTGTTGAATATATATTCTAGACTAGGTCTAAAACATTATTATAGAGGATGCTTGTCTTGTTTGTTGTTGTTGAGAGCGAATTGATAATGCAAGAATTAATTGGAAAGCTCAACAGGGATCTACTTCAACCATTCGGAACACGGTACGATTCAGTATTCCTTAGTGTTAGATGTTTGGTTTCTCTTGCACATTGGGAAATATTGATTTCTAGTGTCAAAGTTGTTTGTTGTGGTACACCCCAAGCCATAGGAAGTTTCTATCCATAATACAAAGACTTGATAATCCTAGTGAGGAACCAACTTGTATCATCTCCTATTGTCACTTAAGTTTTCTTGTGGCCTTTAGCTTTGTGTAGGAGATTTTTGTGTGATTTTTCTAGTTTTGAAACCCTAGGTTAGGTTTTAGTGACCTTACAATCTGGCTGAGTTTCAATTGAGACAATCTATAAGAAACTAGGGCTTACAACCCAACTTTCCTCCCATCATAGGGGAGAGCCCAATGGAAGCCAAAGTTCAAGGTGCTGCAACTAACTCCCATGTGGAAGGAATCCCAATTGTGGAAGGTGGACAACAATTCACTACTTACACTAACCCCTTGGTCAAACAAATTCCTACGACTGAAACTGCCTTTCATTTTCCAATGGAAGGTCACGTTCGTTCATTAGAGTGGGTGGAAAATCACCCTGTTGATAGTCCTGCTAAGACAGAATATGGCCCTAATGCTCCTTTTTGGAGAACCTATATTGATCAAGCTGTCACGTACCCCAATTCCAATAACATTTTATGTTTAAAGAAGCCATTATATTTTATTTTTATTGCAAAGTTTGTAACTATTGACCATGTGGGGTCAAGGATGACTGTAATTAATTGTGTTGAATATTTTAATAGTTAATAAATAAAAGATGAGACAAATAGACTAAGGAGGCTGTTGAATGAGTGTCCACTGGCCCACTAGGTGGAATAGACTGGGGTGAGATCAAACTGACACATGACAACATCCTCAACCACTTTCAGCTATTGCAGGGAGAATATTCCCTAATTTTGTGGTTATGTTCCCCAAGAAAGTGGAACAAGATCAGGTGGCTCATTAAGTAAAAACAAACTGACCAAAAGACCTAGGCATGCATATATTTACCCATCAAATTCCGCAGGAGTTTTTTCAATGATTACCTTGTGAAAATTTTGAAGTTGAGAATTGTGAACAAGAGATTCGATGAGGGGAAAGGCAGAAGTGGTTTTTTAGTCTTAAGACTGTTTTTCAGAACTAGTGCAGCTTGTTAGATGATTTCTTTACTGTTGACGACAGAAGTACTGTTGTTGAGTACTTCTGTGGAGTTGCATGGGTATGTAATCCCATCATTCACACAGTGCTTTCAACAAGGTGGACCAGTGGACAAGCTTGGGGGTCCTAAGCCAAGCAGTTGAGCTATCTTCGGGAATAGGTTGGGTGGAACGGGCTCCTCAGGATGTTTGTCTCCTCTACAAGTTATCAGGTTCCATTGTATTATTTTATTTATATTTATGTAAGTAAAAGTACTGGAATGAAAGTAGTTATGATTAGATTTACTATTATTACTGGATAAATTGTTTCTGCAATTAGATTGTGTAAATCAGATTTTATTTCAAAGAAATTTACTTGTTTAAAGTTTATCTAGATATTTGAACCTAGATTTAGATAAGATGAATTAATGTAATAAATCCATTGTTGTATTTTTTCACTCATCATAAGATGAAGTACACTAGTATAGAAGGTTTGTTTAAAAGGTAAATAGGAATGATTTAACATGAAATAGATTATTTTAATCTACTCTAACTTTAACAGCTTTCACTTATTATTTTAGTTGGTTTTATGATCATCCTTTTTGTTTCTAGAATTGTTTCATATATTTAAAACCTCTAGGAATATTACAAAAGGACTTTTACTGTAAGCTTAGGTCACACAGAGAATAATCAGTTTGAAGTATAAGAAATGTAATAAATACTAAATGTAATATAATTAAAATTCACTTAGTAAATAAAAAAATCAGACATATTATAACACTGTAAAACCTATTTATAGCCAATGTTATGCTAGTTATAATATTTATTATAAAAGTTAAACTTAAAACTATTTTAGTTAAATATCGAACACTGAAGTTCCATTGTTCAGTCAAAAGACTGTTGGGTTAGTATTATATTATTTATTGTAATATACAAACTAATTTAAATACCTAACAAACTAAGCTGCACATAACCATAAATATTTCTATTATTATAACTTGTAAATTGTTTTGTCTTAAAGCCCTAAGTTGTTACAATAAGACTTTCTTTTTCATTCTAGATTCTATCAAAAATAAATATATTCTAAATATCCAAACTGCTTAGTAAAAACAAAGATAAGAAACTAGGTTAATCTTTTCACAATATTTCTATGTTGAAGAAAATTACCATAAATGTTTGCTAAATGGCTTTCCCCAGACACAACCGTAGTATTTTCTACATTGAATTATAAACAGAGTCTTAATATATAATTTAAATAGAGTCTAAAAAGAAGAACATTTGCCATAATGTCTAAAAATCAAACTGATCATAGTCACGATTTAGTTTACAGAGCCGAGCTTAATGGCCGAGAGAGCTTCTTCTAATATGTTACAGTGTAAACATACGACGTTATAAACCCTAGAAAAGTAAAAAAAAAATGTTAACCTATTTCTCATTACAAGAGCCGTAAATCTTTGCAAAACCTCGAAGGGTTTAAACAACTTTGCATCTTTGGCCCTACGACCTCCTCTTACATCTTTAACCAAAATTAAAAACTATCTTTTTAACACAGTAAATGAACACCACGGTGACCAACAGTAACCACCATCAACTTTCTTTCCAAAGGAAATCAGCGAAGGGTACGCCAAGGATAGAGCCGAGGGATTACCAAGCCATTGAAGTCCATACCCTTCAACCACAAAGAGAATAACTTTGAGCTTTACAACTACGCAATTCCAATCATTGGAAAACCTAATAACAAACAACAAAGACAGTTGGATTATAATCTAGTAAAAATTATAAATTATACAGGAGAAAATGATGCAATTTTGTATTACAACTTACTAGTTGAGCTCTAAGTATGTTAGCACCTGGACTAAACTTGGAGGGAACAAAAATGGCTTAAAACCAGAGCTCAAACCCTATGAATGTTGCGGCAAACAAGTCACGGTCATGTTCTTAATGATGGGCTGGAATGGTTGGTGTAAAGCTAATATTTTAGACCTATGAAGGTCATGAGCTTTTACAAGGTGACAGGGGCTACTAACACCAAGAAGGCCGAAGGCCTGTAGGCTCCCCCTCTCTACCCAAACAAACAAAACAATTAATGAACTAAACTAGGGATTGCTTAGGGAAAATGATTAATGGTTTGTGCCTTGGGTTTATCACCAAACCCTTCCTCCAACAAATAGTTACCACGTGGATCCCACTAAGATAGAAATACTTTGGGTTTTTGGATATAGTTTTCTCCTACAATTTAAATCCTATAAAGTTTTGAAAAGAAATTCCATTAGTTGGTATTCATAAAATAAAACCATTTTTATATGCATGCTATAGTTTTTCATAAGTATGCATATTAGGGTTGTATCTAGGTTTTTAATTTTTTCTTATGCATCGAATACTTTAGGTTAGTTTTTGACATGCATTTGAGTACATTTTTTATATGCTTGGATTGATATATAAACTCTGCATCACATATATATATGAATAGTTAGATGTTTTTATCTAACTATTAGAATAACAAAATAGTGATGATATTTGGAAGATTTAAGAAAAAAATTTAGTTGGCATAGTAAAATTCTTAATCATAAACCAATCAGAAATAAAATTGGGTTGTTGGTTTTACAAACAATTTAAATTATAAAAACAATGGTTATAATTGTAAGCTAGGTAAAAAGGGTTTATACACCAGGTCTAGGAGTTCTCAACCATCATAATTATAGTCAGTAATTAGAATTTAAGGTTTCCTTCTTAACTTACTCAATAGTATTCATATCCTTATTTTCATACATCGCAATCTAGATTTAAGGTTACCTATAAATCTTGTACAATTATCGAATCTGCATTAGCTTTGAAAAAGATAAGTAAGCCTTAGGCTATCCTCGATCCCTTTTCAAAAATACAAGAGAACAACTATCATAATCATACACTTACTAGAAATTTAAACAATTAAATCTCAATGCAAGAAGGTTTTAACTCATTAACCTTTTCGACTGATTTTCAACACAGTTGAATGTGGTTAGTAACAGGTGTATTATAAGTTAGTATGTAATTTTGTAACCCTTTAGTTACTATTAGCTAAGAGTGGTAACTCCTAAAGTTTCCTTAACATCCTATCCAGTAGTGTAATCTATTTGATTAATGAAACTGAAGTTGTTTTTAACTAGAATTTTAGACTACGACTTAACTTTAAATGTCACTCAGAAAATTTTATATTTTTGTGAATTTTTGGGGTGTTACATATGGTATAAAATCACATGTTTAGACACTAGGCCTGAAGTGGCTCAACTCACGTAAATAAAAAAAAAAGTAAATAGAAAGTATGCGTACTAAGTTATGATTTTAAATGATGTTGTACAAAAAAATTTCTGAACTAGAATTGCAAGTATGGAAGGACTCGAAGAGTATGCTGAAGAGGGGTCCCCATTAAATGAATAAAGTCATTCTATAAAGGAACCTGTTAAAGAATAAATAACTAATAACTCATTGGAATTACTGCAAATAGTTAAAGATTTAAAAACTGAAATGGATACTATTAAAAAAGAGAATGAGAGAATCATAAGAGCTCAAGAGGAGCTGAACCAAATACTGCTGGAAAAGTTTAATAACAAAGAAAATGAACCAAATATTGCTGGAAAAGTTTAATAGTGAAGGAAAGGATAAATAGATAAAATCTGATAATACGTTCTACAAACATAAGAGTAAAAGGTCAAAACACTCTAAAATTGAAAGAAGTTCTTCTTCTGAAATTTACGGTGACTCACACAGGAAGAAACACCAGTATTCTAGTGATAGCATTGAGGATAATTATCATTATAGGAATAAGAAATACAAGCCCTATGAAGAGATTTCTGGGGAGTTTAAAAAGATTAAACCACCAACTTTTAATGGTGAAACGGAAAAAGGAGAGAAAGTTGAAGCATGGCTGTCCAAAATGAAAAAGTACTTCCAAATATATAATTACTCAAATAAGTTAAAAGAAAAAATGGAAATATATAACTTAATCGGAAAAGATGACATCTG
Organism: Pseudotsuga menziesii; assembly: GCA_001517045.1. Taxonomy (NCBI): domain Eukaryota; kingdom Viridiplantae; phylum Streptophyta; class Pinopsida; order Pinales; family Pinaceae; genus Pseudotsuga; species Pseudotsuga menziesii. Next base: position 485,279 of record LPNX010768306.1, read on the forward strand.
GTGGCAGGAAATAAAACGAGTAAAAGGTATAAAATAAAAGAATGTAAACTAGAGAACTTTTAAAAAATACTTTAAAAAGAAATTTCTATCGGAGAAATATTATGAGGAGCGAGCTAAAGAATTTTATGACCTGAAGTTGGGAACTATGAATATGAAAGAGTTAAATAGTAAATTTTTAAGATTATTGTGTTATGTGTCATATATTATGGATGAAAAACCCAAGGTGCAGTGGTTTCTGAGCTATTTACCTTTTCATATTGAGGACAGAATTGAATACGATAATCCCAAAACCCTTGAAGAGGCCATGCAAAAAGAAAATTTCTGCTATGAGTAGAACCAGAAAAGGGAGAACATGCCAAACTGGAAGGCCAAGAAGTCTAATAATTTTGGACACAAAAAGAAGGGTTTCACACCTAATTAGAATTTTTGGAATAATAACTCATGCAATGTTATTAATAAAAATTTCCAAGGAAATAAAAGTAACTCACAACAAAACCCTATTGGCCCAAGAAATAAAGAATTTGCGAATAATCACAGTAATTATGTTAAAAATAACGAACGTAAAGAACCGGTAAAATGTTGGGAATGCCAGGGACCTAACTATGCATCAGTCTATCCTAATAGAAAGAAGATCGTCAACAACATTCATACTGTGCAAGAAGAAATGACTATTGGTGATTTAGCAAGAGGGATTCCCAGAATCAATGCAGTGCTAGAAAACAGACAGGATGAATATCAGACTTCCATGGTGGAAGTAGAAGGTATGGTGAACCAAAAACCCATCTCTATTTTAATTCACCCAAGGGATAGCCTGAGTTATGTCTCTCCTAGTTTAGTAGAGAAAAGTAAACGACAAGTAGAGAAATTTGCAAAATCATGGTTGGTTCAATTAGCTACAGGAGAAAAAAGGAAAGTAATTAATTTTGTGAAAGATTGTATTTTATTTATGAATCACTTTGAAACCTCTGTAAAGCTAAATTTACTTCGGTTAGGCTCCTATGATGTGTTAATTGGAGTGGATTGGTTGGGACAGCATCGAGTAGTTCTGAATTGTTTTGATAAAACTTTTACCTGTTTAAATAATGAAGGAGAAATAGTAACAGTAAAAGAAATTCCTAGGAAAACATCAATCAGACAGATTTCTGCCTTACAACTAAAAAGGGTTGTTTGGAAGGGATGTAAATATTTTGTTGTAACTATAACTAATGAAGAACACATTAATAATGAATACAAACTAAAATTAGAAGATATACCAATCCTGAGAAGATACTCGAATGTGTTTCCGGAGCAAATTTTGGGACTACCTCTGAAAAGAGAGCTCGATTTCACAATTGAGCTAGTACCTGGTGCGGTGCCTAACTCAAAAGATCCTTACCGGATGAACATCCTAGAGATTAATGAACTAAAATCACAACTAAAGGAATTTATAGATAAAAGGTATATAAGACCAAGTGTGTCTCCTTAGGGAGCACCTGTCATCTTTGTTAGAAAGAAGGACGATACCCTACGATTATTCCTTGACTATCGTCAACTTAATAAGATGACAATTAAAAATAGATACCCGTTGCCCCACATAGATGACCTATTTGATTAGCTGCGTAGAGCAACAATATTTTCAAATTTTGATTTAAGATCCAGTTATCATCAAGTTCGAATCAAGGATGGGGATATTTTCAAGATGGCTTTTAAGACCCAATATGGTCACTATGAGTTTGTTGTCATGCCATTTGGGTTAACTAATGCCCCGATAGTATTCATGTGTTTAATGAATAACATATTACATAAATATCTTGATAAATTTGTAGTAGTTTTTATTGATGATATTCTAATATATTATAAGACTAAAGAAGAGCACGGGGAACGTTTAAAAATTGTTTTACAAGTGTTAAGGGAACATCATTTTTACGCCAAGTTCAGTAAGTGTGACTTCTTTAAAGATAAAATACAATACTTGGGTCATGTAATAACTAAAGATGGGATCTCGGTTGATCCAGATAAGATCAGCTCAATTAAAAAATGGCCGGTCCCAAAGGATGTGACTGATGTGCGGTCATTCATGGGAATCACTGGGTATTATTGAAGTTTCATTGAGGGATTTTCAAGGATTCCAAATCCCATAACTTCTTTATAGAAGAAGGGGAAGAAATTTGAATGGAATAAAAAATGTGAAGAAAGTTTGAAGAAATTAAAAGAATTATTAACTATTGCACCAATTTTAAGAATTGGGGATCCTAACAAATACTTTATGGTATGCATTGATGCATGCAACGATGGCCTTGTTGGTCGGGTATTAACTCAAGAAGGACACATAATAGCATACGAGTCCAAGAAGCTAAAAATTCACAAGAAAAATTACACTACTTACAATATAGAATCGATGACCATGATACATGCTTTAAATATGTGGCGCCATCACTTGATCAGAAGAAAATTTATGTTAATGACGGATAATAAGGGTTTAAAGTATCTCTTGGATCAACCAAATTTAAACGCAAGGCAAGCTAGGTGGATAGCTTTCCTTAGCGAGTATGATTTCGGGATCCAACATATCAAGGGAAAAGAAAATAAAGTAGCTGATGCTTTGAGTATAAATGCAAGATTGAATATTATGGCAACAATCAGTACTTATAAAATAGATTTAGAAGATCAGCTTGAACAAGGAGTAAAATTTGATGAAAATTATCAAAAAATACAAGCTAAAGTAGCAGAAAATGTAACTGGAAGTTTAAGTATAGGTTACAGTCTAAATGGAAAAGGGATAATACTTTATAAAAATAGGTTGTATATACCTAACGTACCTAAAGTTAAGCTACTGATTTTAAATGAAATACATAAGACTCCCTATTCGGGACACCCTGGCTATCAAAAGACAATAACTATGTTGGGGAAAGATTATTTTTGGCCAAATATGAAGAATGAATTGGCAGAATATATTGCTATATGTTTTGAATGTCAATAGGTTGAGACTGAACATCATCATCTAGCCCGTTTATTACAGCCGTTACCAATTCCTAGCTGGAAATGGAAAATAATCAGCCTTGATTTTATTACAGGTTTTCCTAGAAATCAGAATCAGAATGATTCGATAATGGTAGTTGTTGACAAAATCAGTAAAGAAACACATTTTATGTTAGGATTATTAATCCTCCCTTGTCCAATTTGGTCATATGTCTAAATCAGGAATCATGCTTAAATCAGAAGTCCATCCAGTCTATTTTTAGTCACTAACACCATTGGGTCCACTTGGCCTAATTGGGGCACATGTTTCAGTTATTAAAGTGTGGGGAACACTAATTGAGGCCTACCGCCACAGATTGCACTTGCATGCATCAGTTTATGAGCCTCCTAGACCAATTCCTACAATTTAGGGGCCACTGGGAGTGTCGATACCAACCAAGGTCAGTTGAGTTGAGTTGGTGACTAGTCAAGCTTAGTTAGAAGTCAGTTGCATTCAATTCTAGTCCTCTACATTTAGTTAGAGCTAGGTTTGCATGGTTGCATGCAAGAGAGGCACATTTCTCACCTACCATAGTTAGTTAGCCTTAGTTAACACCGAATTAGACACTTGAGTTTGGTTTTAGAACTCCGATGAACTCTAATAATGATTTAGACAAGGTCATTTAACTATTGAGTCCTTCGATAATGATTTAGACAAGGTCTTAGTTACCTACAGTCAAGTAGAGTCTAATCAATTCTAATTTCCTCATGTGGGTTCGAATTTCTTGTGGTTATTTAGCCATTGTACTTCATTGTAACTATTATCTAATTAATTTTTTTATTAATGAAAGAATTCAGAGTTGCAAGCCATTTTTGCACTGTTTCATACTTCAATTTCTAAGTAAATTTTGTAATCTATCTTGTGATTTGTGTGTTTGTCCATAAATATATGTGCTCAATTTAATATGGTATCAGAGCCTTGATGGACAAGGAACCTCTCCTCCTCAAATCTCCAGCTGGATCATTTCTTTTTAGCAATTTGCTCCATTCCTACTCTGCACCAAAAGCAAAAGGTTTACTAAATAACCCAAGTTAAAGAATTGTTGATCAAACTTGCTTGATCAATTATGCCGGGTGTGATGAAAACATGAAATTTATAGGTAGTCGAACTTATTTTGTCTGTTTGATTGTGTGATTTACTAGTAATCGGTTCTTCTCACTACATTCGCTACAAGCAGCTCTTTCTCCTCACTACATTCACTACAAGAATCTCTTTCTCCTCACTGCATTTGCTATAGTAGCTAAATATTCTTCAAAATGTCCTCTCCAATAGAGCCTATTACTCCTTTCAATTAAACTAGTGGAAGGAGGACATGGAGATGCAGCTTCATTCCAACAGCTTTTCGGGCTCACAATGAATACAAAGGTAGAGACGATTCTTAATCATGACAAAAAAAATTATTTCAATAGGCTTGATGCAGCATGTGGATGCTTGTGCCTCTAAATCTCTTGAGATATTATTTTCCACATCAAAAGATTGAAGACTCCCAAGGAGGAATGGGATAAGATTTCTTCATTGTTTGATAAGCAGGATGATCTGAGGGTCTATCAGCTCGAGAATGAGTTGATCTCCCTTCACCCATCCAATTTCGAAACACTAAATGACTTCTTTACAAAATACAAGAGCTTGGTCTTCGAATTGAATTTGTGCAAGGTTGAAAAAGAGGATGATCAACTTATTCTTTCCATCCTCTCAAAAATTCATGTATACTATTCATTCTTTGTGTCAACCTTTCATTCAGTGAAGCTAACTACTCCAAACTGGAATATTCCCACTCTTAACAGCTCTATTGAATATCTCACTCATGAGCATGACAAGTTGATACAAAATGGAATCATTCGATCTTCCAAAGATTAAGAACTGATTGCAATAGGAGGTAAGGTAGCGAATGATAAAGGAAAGCAAAGAGATGCATTTTCTATGAAGAGAGAGCAGTCAGATCAGCCTTCAGGTTTGAAGAGAAGCAAGAAGAATGGAAAAGGGAAGACCCTTTGTTCCTACTGTGGAAGGGGCTTTCATCCAGATAGCTCATACATGAGAAGACAAATTGATGAAATGACTCTTCTTTTGAAGAAACATAACATTAATGCACCTGCTAGCACAAGGAAATATGACCATACAGAAGAAATAGAAGACACGGAAGATTGCTTCTAAAGAGGTCATGGATTGAAGGATAGATGCTCAACAACACATGCCTTCCTCATTGATTCTAGAGCTTCCAATCATATGGTTGCATTCAGAGAATCATTCTCCTCTTTACAGTCTTTTGATGGTCCTAGTATTCAGTTGCGCAATAATAGTAGAGTTAAATTTGGTCATATGTCTAAATTAGGAGTCATGTCTAAATCGAGAGTCCATCTAGTCTATTTTTAGTCACTAGCACCATTGGGTCCACTTGGCCTAATTGGGGCACATGTTTCAGTTACTAAAGTGTGGGGAACACTAATTGAGGCCTACTGTCACTGATTGCACTTGCATCCATCAGTTTAGGAGCCTCCTAGATCAATTCCTACAATTTAGGAGCCACTGGGAGTGTCGATACCAACCAAGGTCAGTTGAGTTGAGATGGTGACTAGTCAAGCTCAGTTAGGAGTCAGTTATATTTAGTTCTAGTCCTCTACATTCAGTTAGCGCTAGCTTGCATGGTTGCATGTAGGAGAGGCACATTTCTCACCTACCACGGTCAGTTATCCTTAGTTAACACCGAATTAGACACTTGAGTTGTGGTTTAGAACTTTGATGAACTCCGATAATGATTTAGACAAGGTCAGTTAACTTTTGAGTCTTTCGATAATGATTTAGACAAGGTCTTAGTTACCTATAGTCAAGTAGAGTCTAATCAATTCGAATTTCCTCATGTGGATTCAAATTTCTTGTGGCTATTTATCCATTGTACTTCATTGTAATTATTATCTAATTACTTTTTTGATTAATGAAAGCATTCACAATTGAAAGTCATTTTTGCACTGTTTCATTCTTCAATTGTTGAGTAAATTGTGTGATCTATCTTGTGAGTTGTGTGTTTTTCGACAGATCTATGTGCTCAATTTAATATTTTATACCAGTAAAAACCACTCATAAGGATGCTAATATTGCTGAAATATTTATGAAACAAATATTTCGTTTACATGGAATTCCAAAAGTTTAATTTTTGACAGGGACCCTAAATTCACAAGAAACTTCTAGAAATATTTATTTAAATGTTTAAATACTACTTTAAATTTTAGTACATCTTTTCATCCGCGGATGGATGGATAGACTAAAAGGGTAAATCAAATCTTGCAAGATATGCTAAGGATGTATGTTAGAGAACAACCAAGTAAATGGGAGGACTATTTACACTTGGTTGAGTTTGCATATAACAACCACTACCAAGCTTCAACAAAATTCAGCCCATTTGAAATTCTATATGGCAGAAAATGCAATACTCCCATCTCATGGAGTAACCCAGTTGACAGGTTAGTACTAGGACTTGAGTTATTAAATTAGATGGAATTAATCGTGAAGCAGGTACAAGGTAATTTGAAGGTTGCACAAGACATACAAAAGAGTCAAGCAGATCTTAAACAAACTTAGAAATCATTCCAGGTGGGCAAACATGTTTTCATTAAGGTAAAACCTAAAAAGAGTTCTTTAAAATTAGGGATCTGTGTTAAGCTAGCACCCAGGTATTGTGGGCCTTTTGAAATATTGTCCAGAGTTGGACCGATGGCATACCAACTGGCCTTACCACCGAATCATAAAGTTCATAATGTTTTTCACATTTCTATTTTAAAAATATATGTACATGATGCTACTCATATTATAAATTGGAATGATGTGCAGGCGGAGCCCGAAGGATATTTTCTGGTGGAACCGGATTGTATCCTCGATAAGAGGGAGATACTACTTCGGAATCGCACGATTGGGTAGGTGAAGGTGCAATGGAATCACCTTAGTCCACAAGAAGCAACCTAGGAATTGGAGAGTCATATGTGAGTATCATATCCAATTCTATTCCAGGGTAGCTATGAGGATGATGAATAAAGTAACATCGAGGATGATGTTAGACTTAATGGGGGTGTATATCATGTACCCCAATTCCAATAACATTTTATGTTTAAAGATGACATTATATTTTATTTTTATTGTAAAGTTTGTAACTATTGACCATGTGGGGTCAAGGATGACTGTAATTAATTGTGTTGAATATTTTATTAGTTAATAAATAAAATATGAGACAAATAGCCTAAGGAGACTATTGAATGAGTGTCCACTGGCCCACTAGGTGGAATAGACTAGGGTGAGAGAAAACTGACACATGGAAACATCCTCAACCACTTCTAGCTGTTGTAGGGGGAAACTTCCCAAATTTTGTTGTTACTTTCCCCAAGAAAGTGGAACAAGAGTAGGTGGCTCATTAAGTAAAAAAAATTGACCAAAATACCTAGGTGCTATAGTTGATTTTACCACACATGGTTGATCACATATTTATGGCATTTTCTGTCCCTCTACAAACTCTTTAGACCCCATGGACTGATATTATACTTTGATGTTTCCAATTTCATCCCTTAAAAATCCTTGTTTTGTTGTTGTACGTGACTTTTAAACCCATACTCGCATGTACACGCGACTTTTGAACTCAAAACCATGTACATTGGGAAGTGTGCATAAATCCAAATATTTTTGGAGTTTTCCTTCATGTGTGTCCGAACCACTTGACTCTTGGCCTTCCATATGCCTCACGATCGCTTGGATTTGACCCTCCATTACCCATTTGGAGTGCTATATAAGGAACCCCTTGCATACATTGAAGAGGAGGAATTGAAGAGCAAGGAAACTATAGTCCATTGTTGCCACAATTTGCATATACTTGAGTCTACATCCCTTTGTCCCTTTGTCCCTTTGGACCACTTTTTTTTCTTCCCAAGCTTTCCTTTTCTTGTGAGATTTCTATCGAGAGATGGAGGATTGAGGTGGTGGAGTTCGAGGTGGAGGACTTGGTTTCTCCGGTTCATAGATGTGCTCATAAAGGTTGTCACTTATGTAATCTCTGATTTGATTAATATAAATATCTTTTCCTGTCCAATAATGTGCATTTGAATGAATATTGAATCCATGGATATGTTTAATTTCTTATACATTGTTGATTATATATGCTAGAGTAGATCTAACACCATATTATATAGCATGATTTTCTTGTTTGTTTTTGTTGAGAGAAAATTGCTAGCGCAAGTGGGATTGGAAAAAGCTCAACGGGGATCTACTTCAACCATCTGGAATAAGGTATGATTCGAGGTCCCTTCGTGTTAGATGTTTGGTTTCTCTTGCATAATGAGAAGGGATTGATTTCTCGTGTCTAGATGTCTATTGTGGTACACCCCAAGCCATAGGAAGTTTCTCTCCATAACAGAATTGGTGACTCTGTTGGGGTACCAATTATGCTTTCAGGATTTGGGCTTTGCTACCCTGCCCATACAGTCGATCCTGCCTGTGATTGTCTTCCTGAGCATTGGTTATATTAAGGTTACCTTAGTTTCCTTACCTAGGTTATCAAGGGGGTATTTGTAGAGGTTATTCTGCAAGTGTCCTAGCCAGGTAGTGGTCGGAAAACACAGTCAATATATGCGTTGAAGTCAAGGGCCACTATAATTGGTTACGAACCTCTACTTGTTGTGTATGGGAGTCTCAAGCCTCTCCTAGGTGAGACATACCTGCTTCGTTCAGGAGCTCACCTATCCTACCCTTGGTTTGCTTGTTGTTTGTATTTATATTTTTTTAGATGTATTCTATGTGTACACTAGTATACTTAGGGTTGCATAGATAGATCGAATCTTTTCTTTTTGTTGATTCATTGTGGATCCGAGTTCGACTCCATATCGCTCTCATCATTTAGCAGGTCTTTCACCTTCTACATCTCCTCCTTACTTGGGATAGATAGCCAGAAATTCCGGGCAGACTAGTCATCACTTTGATTCACACAGAGATCTCACCATGAGTAATCATGGGTGTGAGGTCCTAGAGCTTCCCCCTTCCCCACCTCCAGTGACGGAAGTTGAACCTTCAAGCACATATGGAACTCCACCTAAGTCTGGTCCTTATGGGGCTAGACCATCAAAAGATGATTTATCGTAGTTTCCTAGTTACATTAGCTCTGACCCCCGGTATTGGTTATACTATCCCAGTGAAGAGACTCGCCATGCACCCACCATCACTAGCCACATTAGATATGGCATGCCTGATATTCCCGATCTCGGTCCGGTACCTCATGTCGAACCGATTGGTGACCCTGGTACTGTGCCTGGGTCCACTTCCATTCCTTTCCATGCAGAGAGGTTTGGTGATAGTAGTCACATTGCACCATATATTAAATTGACCACATATATCTATGGACAAACACAAAAATCACAAGATAGATCACCCAATTTACTCAGCAATTGAAGAACGAAACAGTGCAAAAATGGCTTGCAACTGTGAATGCTTTCATTAATAAAAAAAGTAATTAGATAATAATTACAATGTAATACAATGGGTAAATATCCACAAGCAATTCAAATCCACTTGAGGAAATTCGAATTGATTAGACTCTACTTGACTATAGGTAACTAATACCTTGTCTAAATCATTATTGGAGTTCATCAGAGTTCTAAAACACAAATCAAGTGTCTAATTCAGTGTTAACTAAGGCTAACTGACTGTGGTAGGTGAGGAATGTGCCTCTCCTACATGCATCCATGCAAACCTAGTGCTAACTAAATGTAGAGGACTAGAACTGAATGTAACTGACTCCTAACTGAGCTTGACTAGTCACCAACTCAACTGACCTTGATTGGTATAGGCACTCCCAGTGACTCCTAAATTTTAGGGATTGATCTAGGAGGCTCCTAAAATGATGCATGCAAGTGAAATCAGTGGCAGTAGGCCTCAATTAGTGTTCCCCACACTTTAGTAACTGAAACATGTGCCCCAATTAGGCCAAGTGGACCCAATGGTGCTAGTGACTAAAAATAGACTCGATGGACTCCCGATTTAGACATGACTCCTAATTGAGACATATGACCAAATTGGACAGCAGAGGATTAATAACACTAACACCATCCACTCCAGTGGTGGAAATTCCTTCACACACACAGCCCAGACCTAGCACTAGTGTTCCTCTTCGGGGACCTCAGCCGAGACATGTGAATATTGGGGGTACAAGCTATATTCCTTCACATATTCCATCGTATTCTCAACTTTTTCCTTCAAATGCCTTTTTGATGCATCCTCTTCCTAACTCTAGTGGTCCTTCATGCCATAGTTTGACTGTAAGCCATGTCTGTCCTACGTCTGCTAACATTGTAGTGTCACAAGGCCAAGTTCCTCCTCATGTGTCAGTAGATCATGTACCTACTTCTGGATTATCTCATGGAGTATCTCGTGGACCATCTCATGGTCCAGCCTATGGAGCTTCCCATATATGTAATTATGGACCATCTCATGGACCATCCCGTGGACCATATCATGGTCTAGCCTATGGAGCTTCCCATGGACCTTCTTATTGACCGTATTATGGACAAAAGTATCAACCATATGGGTACGGGTTTCAACAACCCACTTACTCTCCTAACTATGGCTTTGTAGCATCTCATACTCAAGGTACTCCACATTACAATGCTTCCATGCAGCCCTTCATGGGTCATATGGGAGGAGTTTATTATCCCACTGTCCAAGGCCATGGTGTGTATAGAAATCAACCTTATCCAAACTAGTCCTATTAGGGAGCATGGAATCGACAAGCTCAACCTAGGCTCCCTTTCCTCGCGACCTTGAATGTACCTGACTTGTCGATATTGATAAATGATCATGTGTCTCATGATTCGGCATGGACGACAATCTCTACCAAGCTTCCTTTGGACATTCCTAAGCTCGAAGGTAAGGCTGCTGAAGATCTTGGTGAGCATGTCACAACCTTCCACCTTTGGTTCTCTTCTAATTCCTTAACCGATGATTCTGTCCGTTTGAGGCTATTTCAATGCACCCTCATGGGTCCTATGGAAAAATGGTATCTAGATTTACCGGGGGGACTTATACTACATTTGATGATCTTTCCTTGACTTTTATTAATTACTTCCAACTACCCTTACGTTACGACGTCAGTACCAAAATCTTGTCGACCTTTTGGTAAGACAAAGCCATGCATATTTCAGATCATATTCAAGAGTGGCATAGACAAAAATGATTAATTAAAGTCTTTATACCACCATAGTTTCTTCTAGAGTGGCTCCTCAATTCATTGTTACCTTATATCACAAAGGATGTTCCCACATCCGGAGTTCAAAATGAGGAACAAGCTATTTTTAGGGCTCAAGAGTTGGATTTGATGTATGCTCAGTCCGGACTCTTATATGAGATTATCTTGAATGCTCCAAGATCCAATTTCGACCCCAAGATTAAACCTGGGCCACATGCCTATGGTATTGTTGGATCCACAACTACCAAACCTGCAGACTCGGTTATGAAACAAGTGAGACAGTTATCGCTTAAACAACCTGCGTTGAGAAAATCTACGGCTTCATCTCATCCTACCCAATCGGTGAGTGTGGTTTCAGTGCAAACGTCGAACTCGAAAGGCAACCGACAACTTGGAAGGAATTAAAAGGAAGGAAAAAGTAATCGTAATGGTGGTAATAAAAATAAAAATGGTAATAATAATGACAAGAGCATGAACAATACTGGGGGGACAAGAAACCTAAGCGTAAGGTGAATTTTCCTTGTAAGTTGTGTAAGGACGATCACCTCACTCACTTGTGCCCTCGTATGGAGGATGCCTTGAAGTTCATAGCACAGGGCCCAACTTTGTTTACTAATCCTTTACCTAATAATCAAAATATGATCTTGAGGACTATGGATCCTCGTTGTGCATCTGGTGGAACTCAAAACCTGCCAAAGGCCGCTAGTGTTCACAGTTGCATCAACATGGTGAATGCTACAAATGTTTTGATGCATGTGAAATACTATGGTTCGTCACAATCTAAACTTGGGAAAGAACCTGCTCCACCCAAGAGCTCTTTGGTAATTGAAAATCCTAGGGATAAGCCTGAAGTGCTGCCCTGCATTTCTAAGGGATTCTTGAAATGCTCGACGCACAATCCTAATGCTCGAGCCACCTAGAACTATTCAATTGTTGAGGATTTAGGCTAGACTCCTTGTGCGATGTCTACATTAGAAGTGCTTCAGACTTGTCCTTCACAAAGAAAGGCCTTGTTTTTTTCTCTTGGGGTTGGTGATACCAAGCTCTTCTTCCAAGATCAAATTTGAAACTCATGGAATCTAGCCTCACTTTCCTTACTACCTGTCTCTTTTGATTCATGTAGAGTGTCTCAACAACACCATCATGCGTACTATTATTGATGAAGGTGTTTCCACTTCCGTGATGTCTTTGTCTTGTTGGAAGGGCGTAGGTTATCCCATGTTGTTTCAGTCTGCCAACATGTTGACTGATTTTGATGGAAGATCGTTTCGGCCGCATGATATACTTCCTTCTCTAGAGGTCCAATTGGGAGGGAAGACTATTGCGATTGAGGTCGAGGTGGTTGATGCGCCCCTCGACTATAATATTTTACTGGGTTGGAATTGGATGTACAATATGCAATATTTAGCCTCTTCCCTATTTCAAGTGGTTTGTTTTCCATTTAATGGGAAGATCATTACTATTGATCAGAAGTCTTTCCAAAATCCAAGTGTGTCAGCATCATCGGGAGCTTCTATCCCGATTATCAATCATTCTTAGCCGGCAATTGAGAATGTGGGTGTGGGTATGTATCCTTCTCTCATGGGAACCTTTAGTTGTCCTGCGACCGTTCTTATGATTGGGTCTAGTCTTAGTGGGGCTTCATCCTCATCGAATTTGATATCCTTTCACATTTATCATATGGAGGATCATTGGAATCTTCCTTCACCAAGTACTTCAAGTATACTTGTCAAGAAAGACGTGTCATTTCCTGCAACGTTGGTGGCGTATCAAGTGAATATTGATCACGTTGTAGAGCCTAGTCCTTGCCCTTCATGCAAAGAGGAGGAGGACCCTTATGTGCTTCCTGCATGGGCAGTAGAGTCATCTCACTCTCAAGACTGCCTTGATGATGTTTTTCCATCAAATGAAGCTATTCTGGAGACCATGTCTGGGATAGAACAACCTTAGGAAGAATTGCACCATAGATCATATTTCCTTCCTAAGCTTGATCGTTTAGAGTGTGATGACTTTAGGGAAATTCTAAGCAAGAAATTTTTTAGCTTCGTGGTCCCATTAAGCTCTCCTAGTAAGTTTGTTGAAGGGAACATGGCTAACTTGTCACCAACGATTCCTATCAACATTTATCGTGATCCTGGTAAGATTGAGAACGTTTACATTAGGGAAGATTGTTCCCCTGATGAGATAAAAGAGTATACCAAGATGTTTAAGGAGTTTTGTGATGTTTTTGCTTGGTCATATGAAGAAATTCCAGGTATAGACCCCTGTATTTTCGAACACGAAATCAAGACCTATCCAAATGAAAAACCGGTTCGAAAACATTTGCGTGCTGTGAATCCTAGGACGGCACCCGCCATTAAAGCTGAGATAGAGAAACTGATCAAAGATGGTTTTATCTATCTCGTTCCCTTGATGGAGTGGGTTTCAATCCCATTTCGATGGATAAGAAGCAGGGAGCGATCCGCATATGCACCAATTTCCATGATTTAAATCGAGCATGTCCTAAAGATAAGTTCCCTACACCATTTATTGATCAAATTTTGGATGAGTGTGTGGGAAGTGAGGTATTTTATTTTATGGATGTATTTTTTGGATATAATCAAATACAAATTAAACCCGAGGATCAACATAAGACTACATTTATTTGTCCTTGGGGAACTTTTGCATATCGGAAGATGTCCTTTGGCCTTAAAAATGTTGGAGCTATGTTTCAGCAGGCCATGACTGTAATGTCCTCATTTGGTTAGGCATTGAGGACCAAAAACGCTAACCTATGTGATTCTTATGGGTTTGAGTGGTTACTAACAATTAGGGACTCATCTAAAGACTATTGCCATCTATAGAAAATCTAGGGCATCATCACGTTATCACCATTAGGTCAAGAAGGGCCACCAGGGCTAAATGCCACCATCATGCATGCCATCTAAGCATTATTTAATGATGCATGCACTTAGTTAAGTCTCCATGCGCATGCATGCAAGTCAACTGCAAATTAGAAAATAAAGTGACCTAATTAGGTCAAAGATTAGGGTTTTTGCAATTGAAAGTTATAAAAGGAAGATAAAGTGAAAGGAGACTTACTTTTGATGATTATTATTTTAAAGCTCTTGAATAGCAACACAACGTGCAACATAGCAATTGGGGTTGGAGACGACGTCTTCAGCTAGCGGGGTTTCGGTAGTGAGATATCTTCCCTAGTCTCATTTAGGGTAAGCCATACAGGTTTACCATTTTCTCTTCCATTCATTCATAGTTATCAAGTATACTACAGAGATTGTTGTAGGGGCACGTGTGTAGTCGTAGGGGGTTTTCAGCCATAAATCCCTAATCATTCGCTGGGTCTTCAGATCTCAGTTTTACTTCAAAACCTAGGCACCATTCTCATCATCAACATCTTACTCCAATACCCAGTGATTATCAGATCCGATCCTGCTCATCCTAAGCAGTTATCATCCTTTTTAGGATCAGTGGGGCATAAGCAACTGCACCTCTAGAACAATTCACTAGCCTACCTAAAGACCTTGGAACTTCTGCATGTGCTAGGCATTCTCTCCAACAAGGGAAGGCTATCAGTCCTGCAAATCAACAGCTTCATCGGACACTTCCTTCATTGAAAACGTCACCCTTAGCTGATTTGGGGTTCGTACTGTTGGGGTTTCATCGGAAGCAGAAGATATCAGTTCATGTCCAATTCAGCTCTTGATGCATGCATACTCTCTCAGGAGCAGTCCAGCCAGCTTATCAGTGGTAAGTGTTCATTCTATCCTACAAACCCTAACCCTAATTTTTGCTATAAAATAGGGATTTTTGCATCCTCAATTGTATCAGCGTATTTGCTTAGAATTAGAAAATATCGGGATTTGGGATATTATAGTGGTATTAGAGCTATCTTCTTGGCCAACTGTGGGATTAAGAAATGAGACATAGATGAATATAGAAGGAGACCCTTTTGTAACCTATAGGAGAAGAGAGAGTAGATACAGAGGGGAATTTGAGGATATCCAACTAGAGGATATCAGTTCAGACATGGAACAAACATGTATACACTCTGATAAGGGAAAAGGAACAGGAGAAGAGGAGGACAGGATGGAGTTTCACAACTTAGTATCTACATTGCAAGACTTAGCCAAAGGGAAAAAATATGTACTCAATGCAATCAATAGATTATCTGCGAAACCAGAAATAGGTATCAACAGTACACCTCCCTCACTGGTAGATCGAGGATCTACAAGAAGTAGTGGAAAGGTTGCATACACTAATATACAGAATACCCCGCACATATATAGCAGACCTTCCAATAGACCTACCATGCCTCACTTCTTGGTAGATATAGTAGGTGGTCCAGTCATGCAGGTAGAACCTAGAAAACCTTTTGGGGCTTATTTGCGGGAATATAGAGACTTAGGGGATGAGTTTCATGCTGCCATGTCTTTTTCAGATTTCTGCAACATGAAGAGTAGGAACATGCCCAGGAATTTCAAGAAGGGATTCAATCACAACTATGAGTTGCAGAAGACCTTGGGAAGGTTGACCATCCCAAACTTTGATGGGACTCGCAGAGGTTCAGCAAGGATATGGGTTCAAAAGTTGGATACCTATTTCCAAATAAATCCCATGACAGAGACAGATGCCATTAAATTGGATACACTCCACCTAGACGGAGAGGCTCATGAGTGGTGGTACCATGGATTGGTGACATTGGGTCACAAAACCATACACTCCTACGGTGAGTTCACTTAGAAGCTCATGGAGTGGTTTGACAGAAAGGATCCAGAGATACATTTTAGGGAGTTGGCTCAACTCAAATAGTTAGGTAGTGCAGAATCCTTCATCTCATAATTCTAGAGGATAGCGGTCATGGTAACAAATGTGTCAGAGAGCAAGTTGACCATGTTATTCATTGAGGCCCTCATAGAGCCACTATGTGGATGGGTGAAATCCTACAAACCTCTCACTATGCAAGATG
Organism: Pseudotsuga menziesii; assembly: GCA_001517045.1. NCBI lineage: Eukaryota > Viridiplantae > Streptophyta > Pinopsida > Pinales > Pinaceae > Pseudotsuga > Pseudotsuga menziesii. The sequence continues at coordinate 501,455 of LPNX010768306.1, forward strand.
CCATTAGCAGAGCCAGAGATCTATAGGATTCAGTCCCCAAGAATAAGTTCCCGCTCAAAACCAACTTTCCTGTTAGGGACAAGGATAAAAAACCTTTCCAGCAGGATGTTCCCAAGAAAACATGGTTAGATGAGTACACTAGGAAATACTTGAGGAGGAAGAAACTATGTTTCACTTGTTAGGAACCATGGGTACCAGGACACAGATGTGTAGGAAAGGTGAAGGATCACTACATCAAGGTATATTTGGATAGTGATGAGGATGACTATGAGAAGGAGGCCACAGAAGAAATACAGGCAGCTGAGGAAGAATCACACCAGGGTGATACACCAGAGGGAGTCATTGCTACATTATCTGGAGTACCAAGATTCCATACTCTCGGGGTCAGAGGAGTAGTACAGGGTCACAAAGTAGGAGTATCGATTGATGGGGGAGCAACCCACAATTTCATTGACTTCGCTTGGGTATCCAAGAGAGGTATTCAGATCGATAAGTTCAAAGGATTCACTGTAGCAGTAGCCAGGAACTCCAGCATTGAGTGCAACTACTGGATTCCAAAATTGAATGTCACCTTAGGTAACTATCAGATGACAAATTCCTTCTATGTAGTAGATGTATCGGATACTCATGTAGTATTGGGTGTTCTGTGGATTTATTCCATAGGGAAATACACTACAGACTACATGGCAATGGAAATGGAATTCCATGGGCCAAATGACAAGCGAGTAGTTTTGAGGGGCATGAACACTTATCCCCCAAAACTGGTCTCGTTACAGAGAATGGAGGCAGTACTCCGACAGGATGATATATAATGGGCGGAAGAATGTTTGGTCACCTTTAGGAAACCCCCAGAAACTAGCACACGACACCCAAGTGACATTCAGGCCTTGCTACAGAAGCATGAAAAGGTTTTTCGGCACCTTCCATCAGGTCGACTGCCAGACCGGGGCTTTGAACACATTATTGAGCTAGAGGAGGGGACACAAGAAGTCATCACTACTCCTTAATGGCACCCCAAAATATACAAGGATGAGATTGATAAAACAATCAAAGAATTACTAGAGCTTGGATACATTTGTCCTAGCTCTAGCCCCTTTGCATCCTCAGTAGTATTGGTTAAGAAGAAGGATGCTACACTGCGAATGTGCATCGACTATTGAGCACTCAACAAAAAAACCATTAAGAACAGGTATCCCATCCCTAGAATTGATGAACTCATGGATGAACGTCGGGGAGCCAAATACTTCTCCAAGATTGATCTTCGCTCGGGGTATCATCAGATCCGAGTAAGGGACCAAGACATCTCCAAAACAGCTTTTCACTATCGCTATGGTCACTATGAGTTTTTGGTCATGCCTTTTGGACTTACCAATGCTCCAGCCACTTTTCAGTCATGCATGAACCATACCTTCCAAGTTCAGCTATGTAACTTTCTACTAGTATTCTTTTATGACATCTTGATTTATAGCAAAACATGGGAGGAGCATATGAAACACCTGGATGAAGTACTGAGCATTCTAAAAGAACACTCGCTTTACACAAAAATGTCCAAGTGTGAATTTGGAATGAAGGAAATGTTGTACCTAGGGCACATAATCAATGAGGAAGGAGTATAGGTTGTCATGGAGAAAATTTGAGCTATCAGAGATTGGCCCACACCAAAAATAGTCACAGAATTGAGAGGTTTCTTAGGACTTTGTGTTGAAATATTGTAACTTCGAAGAATATTCTTTATGTATCTTTTGTGGTTCCCGATGGTCCAACCGAGAGAACCACTTGTATTACATTATACCCCGATGCTCCTAATCGGAAGAACTAATAAGAGTCATGAGGTAGTCCCCTCTAATTGTAAAGGTGGGTC
>LPNX010768310.1:9083-19422 GCA_001517045.1 Pseudotsuga menziesii
AGTAGGTCAACTAACTTGATTCTGTGAATTTCTTGCCCTATTCATGGTCTAGGTTGGCTTTCTTCTCAGCCTGCAGTCTGCATGGCCTTTACTGACCTCAAATTTCTGGTCCTATACCAGCATTCTCTGCACCTAATCAAATGACAGTTCTTCTTGTCTCTATTTCTCCCCTAATGACTTTGTTATCTCCTGGTGGTTTTAGTTAGAACTCTTCAGGTGTTACTCTTCTGACAGATCTCTTGGTAGCACTTCTTGCAATTTTCTTAGTTTCTGTTGGTAATGCTTGCTAGTGTAATGATGTATGATTTAATGCGTGAATATATTTATCTGGGATACTTTTGTGTTACGTTTTTGTCTTTACTTTGTTCTCACATTTGACATTTTATGTACTTGTAGGTTGACAGTAGCGATTTCAGTGCGGATGATCCGAATGGAGTATTTGACATTCCTGATGGACTAGCTCATTTCCGAATGAATATGGAGGAACTCCTTATTGATATGTGTCACCTTTTAGGCCCAACACAATTTATTCAAAAGGTGGATTGATTTTTGTTGCTAAATCTTATTCTATTCTGCCGGACAAATGATCCATGATAGTTGTTTTGTTGCTTCTGAAATCCACATGATTGAAAGTTATGCTGAAATTACTCAGATATGATTTTTTTTATAAACTAATTTTACTTGAATGGCCTTTTGCAGTTGTAACGTTTTTGAATCTGTTCTCTATGCTCTTATAAATTGTGACTTATAAACAAACAAATTGCTTGAAGTGCACATAATTTAGTGAACTAATTTTGAAGAACTCTGAGATTTCCTTTCTTAGTGGCCAGAGTCATGGATAGAGATGTTTAGAAACATCAAATCTGGGGCTTGTCAGATGACGGAAATTACCAAAGTTTCCAATTGCAGCCAAATGGTTTATATGCCACAAATGCTAAAGTATACTGTTTTATCTTTATTACTTTCTGAAGACATGCAACTGCATTGCATTAATTTTAATGTCATAAATGGTTATTCTTTAAATAAGTCAGATCATTTGCAAAGGATTAGGTGTAGTAATTTGAGTTTCCCTTGTGACTTGTTCTGCATTGATGTAACTATGTTGAATCTAGGATAAGGATCTGCTCATGATCATCAAAGTGACTTGAGAACACTTTACAAAATGGGTGCTGCAATCAAAATAGTTGTATCCTTGCCTGTGGCAATTCATAGGCATTTTTGGAAGAGGCCACTAGCTGTTTTAAGTTTAGAATTTAACTTTTTTGGCAATTTTCCATATGCAATGCAAGGTATAAACATCTGCATATGAGGCATTTTGGTACATATTGTTAGTACCTGGGACGTTCTAAGGCAGTAATTAGAAGTTAGAACTATCCCAGGCACATCTTTAAACCTTCTTTAGGTCTCAAGCAAATCTTGGCCTAGAGGGTGCTCCCTCACTTGAATTTAAAAAAAGATAGCTTCCCTGAGCATTTCACTAACAGCTTTACATTAAAGGCTTTTAGCAGATTTAAAAGGAAAAAAACAAGGTACAGAGAGCTGGAAAAGATTGGCCAAGGTACTAGACATGAGGGGCTAGCAAGCTTCTCTCATCAGTGGCCTAAATTAGGCATGGAGTCCCTGGTTACAGAGCATAAATATTGAATGAAGGACTGGGCAATTTTACAATCAATCCAGTCCTGAAATAGCACATGCTATTGCTAAGCATACATAGTATGAATTCAGAAATATCTGACCATGAGAACAACTTGCAAGCCTAACATTTTGTATATCATGAAAATAATAAGAAGTGTTTATCTGAGTCAAATTCCTTTCCTCTGATCTCTCTATTACACAAGACTACTTCACATGAGAAACAAAGATCACAAAATACATTAAAGCTTCTATTGTATTTCATTTATTTCAAGATTTACAACTCAGATGCAAATTACATTCAATGGCCTGACTTGGCCAAAGGTTATCATATCATGGTTACCAGTGTACAAGCAAGCCAACATCGTAGCTAATTCATTGGCCTTCGTACCTGAATTTACAAAGAAAACTACCTGCAACTTGCAAGGAATAAAAAGTTAAAAGCTTATCTTATATACAAAACAGTACAAGACTTTAGATACTCTTACAAAATTCAAACCAAATGAAATTAGATCTTGAGTTTTATTATATTGAAAAAGCTTAACGTCAATCATCTTAGTCTTGCAGGAATGAAAGCTGACAGCTAAAACAAAGAAGCTATAGAATATGAACATTCATGGAATTTATCTAATAATATCATTCGAGTTAAAAAGTCCATCATGAAAAAATGTGCAGGAATACTTGCTTTGGACAATTTGATTTTTGAAATGCCTTCTGTCAGCAAAAGGAAATTTCAAATAACATCAGTCAACATGTTCTTAGTCTAAGACATAGAGGACCAATTTAACAAAACAAGTGATAATACCTTAAGCTTTCCAGTTATTTTTGCAGCTAATGCCTCTGCAAGCTCTGCAACCGCATGATGAAGATATATTGTGGTAGTATGCTGCAGGAGCTTAGTCTGCTTTATGATAGTATCAACAACTTCAGGGTGACAGTGCCCACAGCAAATACACACAACGCCTGCAAGAGCATCCAAGTATCGATGCCCATCTTCATCAAACAAGTATTGCATCCTCCCTTCAACAATATTCAACTGCAAATAGAAGGTATACAAGACCATTGTTATAATCCATTGTACATGACATGTTAGGAATGAAAATAAATTCTAGCAAACAAAAGTAAAGATACTCTAGCGCTTAGCCAACCACAGACGCTTGTTCTAAAGAAATGGTATGCAATATTTTGTTATCTTGCAACTCCTTAATCTTTTGCAACCTTAATATTGTTATCTTGCACAATAATTGTCAATTGCAATATTATACAATCTATTCCATCAAAATCACTCACTCATTTGCAACCTTAATATTGTTATCTTGCAAACTGCAATATTATGCAATCTATTCCATCAAAATCACTCACTCGGCACTAACACCCAGACTGACATAATCACACAAATCGATTGATCCAGGCATGAAAGCACCAAAAATACCTGAATAATGAGAACCATCTATTTCATCAAAATCAACCAGACATAACACCCAGCCCAAGATAATCATAGGAATTTAATGAAATAAGCATGAAAGCATCAAAATCAACTGGACATAACACCCAGCCCAAGATAATCATAGGAATTTAATGAAATAATCATGAAAGCATCAAAGGCAATGAACAGTAAGGGCAGCCTATTACAGCAAAATCAGAACTAGATCCATATAATCCACAGATATTTACTGATCCAGGCATGGAATTTCCAAATTCTCCCAAACAACATATGGGTGTGAATGAAGCACAAGGACCATGGTTAGCTATTAGACCTTTTTTTTCTTAGAATACTTCTTGTACTCTTCTATTTAATAGGACATATTTACAGCCACACACACAAGGTTTTGAACCCGGTCTCCACATTAATACAAGCCTAATCACCTCATTGCTTACCCCGTGGATTTTGTTTAGGCATTCACACTAGATTAATCAGTACTATGCAAATAAACTAGGAAATCATTTTCCAACATATACAACTGACTATAGGAACAAAGTATCCAGAGTGAGAGCCAATATGAGTGTGTGAATGTGTATTAAAGTAGTAAATGGTTGGAAGCAGAGTATATAGATAGTATACTCGGTTCAGAAGTTCTTGGCCCTTGGGTGCAAAATATTTAACATGGATGACAATCATAAGGTGGATGACTTTACAGTACCACTAAAAAAACTTGACTGGCATATTTATGCAGACAAGGCAGCTTGCTGAGAGCATTTAACCTTTACAGAGCAAAGTGGGAATCAAATAGAATATGGCAGAACTCCATAGCCAGAACAACAGAAATAATTACTTTGGTATTGTTAGATCTTGAAAATTCGCCCTTCTCGGATTCAGAAGAACACCCGGGAGAATATGAACGTGTTGGCCCTCCAACACTCTGAGGCTCATGACATGGTAAGCCTAAAGCTAGTTTGCTGACATAATTCTCAAAAGAGTCATGTTCATTGGGTGTGGGTGAATCATTAAAAGAAGTTTCTTTTCTGTGCCCTGAGTCTTGATCAGATGATGTGTGTTGAGGAGTAGAGAGCAACTTTTGCTCCTGTCTATGGTCAAGACACAATGCCAACTGCAAACACCATAAAAGGTAGTCTCTCAGTTTAAATGTATGTCCCTCTTTCCTCTTCTCTTTGAAGGACACTGCAAATAGTAGGAATAAAAATCACTGTGGATGGGAATTATCTACCTGCGACTTTAAATGCTCATTTCGACTTTGCAATTCCCGATAAGTTTTCAACAACACTTGCTCCTCCTGGTGGAAAACACCCGAATTATAAGAAACATTACCTTCGACAAAAACTGAACACAAAATTTTTGGAAAAGCTTTGGTTTTATTGAAATGAGGTTGGCATATTCTGAAGAAAACCAGTAATAGTTCATAACAAGGAAACTAATGAAAAAAAACCAACCTTTTTCAATCTGTTTCCCTCTAAAGATAGTGTGTTCACCATCTCTTTGAGTTCCCTGTGTGTCTGCAATGAGCATAACTCAGTATTTCAGTCAGCTATAAGCATTCTCTTTCTGCCATAACGAAATCAGTAATTTTACACATATACATATCTATGCACAAGTGCAAACATATATATATAAATATATATATCATAAGTCCATCTTAACTCCATATCTATTAATATGCCAAGAAGGATAAAAAAAATTAAGATGCAAATCTTCATCACTTAAAAATATAGGATTCAGATGGATCTCTATTTGGGTGTTTAGTTGTCTTTTTATGTGGGTAGGAGCATTAAATAAACGCACAAAGTAATGGACATCTATTCCTACTAGTATAAAGCACCTCACTTCTCTCTGACAAAAAATAAATATACACATACATAACCTAACATGAAACTGTAATGGACATCTATTCCTACTAGTATAAAGCACCTCACTTCTCTCTGGAAAACATAAATATACACATACATAACATAACATGAAACTGTGCAGATGCACACCCATATACATCCATAGAAATCTAGATTCTATACACAACTCTTCTCATTCATGTGCATACACTCACATGCATGCATGCAAACATACATACATGTATCCACATAAGTACAAAAATGCATTTATGCATCTATTTTACAGACCAAACACATGCATGATCATTCTAATAGATGCATTCATACATGCATATTACATACAGATGCTAACTTATACAAAATCACACAGATGGATATAAACATGCAAAATTATATACACAAACATTCATGTCTACATAAATGTACATGTGGATTGACACAATTCAATATACATGTGTACATATGTACACAACATAGTGTCCATATGTACAGATATACATCTCCATATAGAAATGATACCATCGGCATTCTAATTTGGTAAAGCTCAGAGCTCAACTTGAATCACCACTTATCAGGCACCCACATTCTCAATGTGGCTTGGAAAACCCACGCTGGCCACATATCCATATAGCAACATGTATCACACATTTTCATGTATTCAAAAGCACACAAATGTCCTGCATACTCTCACACAAATACTCATACATACATATAATTACATCGAAAGAAGTGAAGTACATTCTACAATCCAGATTGAAGTGAGGGTAATCAATAAACCGTGTCTGTGAAAAATTAAAATATGGACACCAAGCACAAACCCACTTAAAAGCCACATCTGATATGCACTTAAAGGTGACGAGTTCTATGACCTTTACACTTTACTACAGTAGCTATAGGTAATGAGACAGTCCTCAAATGGTCACCTACAGCAGCCCTAGTTATGCTCTAAAGCAGCAGCAAACATCCTTCAGTTAAATTCTGGGCAGCCTTGAGGCTAATCTGGGCACTTTGAGGCTATTCCGGGCAGCCTTGAGGCTATTCTGAGCAGAAGAAAAGCCAGCTACAACAAATCTAGGTAAATCCTGAAAAGCCAGCTACAGCAAATCACACAACTCTATAATAAAGTGGGAGATTGTTAGAATGTTGCCAATTATATACCTGTGTAACTGAAGTTTTCATTGGTATATAAAATGTGTAAACAGTACTAATATTGTGTTTTAGAAGTAGATTTGTTTCCTTGGGGGTTGCACTGTTTCTATGTTTCTACATTCTTTATGAGAAAGAAAAGGCAGGGCAGACAATGATTTGTTCCCAGAGAAGAAACTTCTTTGTTGATGTGTGTATTTCTTTGTGGCTGTTGAATCTCATTTTTATGCTGTAGATTCTTCTCCATTTGCTGCAAGTTGTTCTCGAGGTTTAACGATATTTACATTCAATACCAAAATCAAATATTGATACATAATTGGTGATGCTGGTGGGATATCATGTGAGACATTTCACACACACCTGGATACACTTACATTAACTTTGTGTGTAGAAGAAACAAGAATGAACATGTCATTAGCAAACACGATCTTTTTTTCCTTTTTCTGTGAAAATGCATAGATATATCATATTTCAATACTAAACAATGTAAAAGTACGTCAATACTGAGACATGATGAAGCCAAAGAGTGGGCACAAGATTTCCCTTCCCGACAAGTAGGGCAAGCATGAAAATTGAGAAAAAACGCATTCACCAAAGTATCTGATTTTGATTTTGAGCTTTGCAGGCTTGGGGCCTTGATCTAACACTGCATCTGTTTGATATCCATGTTTATTCCATGGCTTGGGAAGGCTGTATTGGCTGTGCTTCTACAATGTAGGGTGCAAAGTAAGCCAGTGACCAAATTCGTTTGAATTTCAGATAAATAGTTGACTTGTGCATCATTGGATTATGATCCATGATAAGAAAACCCTGATATTTATAACTACTCTTTGTTTATTGCAGTTATGTATAACCTGGAAATGATCATACCACAGCTCATTGAAGTAGGCTGTACATGAAAAAATCAAGAGATCGATAGACAATGCATGCTGTCTTGACCTAAAGAGCCACAAGTGCAAAACCGTGTTTCAGTTTCAGGATAGTGTCGTAATATTGTCATAAACTAAAGCTTCAGTTTCAGGATAGTGTCGTAATATTGCCATAAACTAAAGCTTCAGTTTCAGGACAGTGCCATCGTGTTTAGCAGTGAGCATGTCCACACAAGAACTACAAGGTAAAATATGCCTCAACCTTCTTACTGGAAACCTAATCAAAGCCCGTGAAGCTAGTTATGAGATGATAGATGCCCAAAATGAACATTTCACAAGAGCTGCAACTTCAAATCTACCTTAATGTTCTTGCTAGAAAATTGAGGAAACCCCATGAAGCTAATTATGAAATTATAGATACTCAATTGGAACATTTCACAAGAGCTGCAAGTTCACATCTGCCTGAACAGTCGTACTTGAAAATCGAGCAAAGCCCATGAAGCTAATTATGAAATTGTAAATACCCAATTGAGAGATTTCACAAGAGCAGCAAGTTCAAATTTACCAAAACATTCATACAAGAAATTTGAGCAAAACCCAAAAACCGAATTATGATATGATAGATACTCAAATACGACATTTCACATAATAAAATTTTCACATCCAATTTCCATTGATGTAACGACGGAAAGAGCTCGCAGGCACAGGCACCGCAGGTGCACTCAAACCTCACACCACCAGCAAAGAGCTCGCAGGCACAGGCACAGGAACACTCAAACCTCAGACCACCAGCAAAGAGCTCGCAGGCACAGGCACGGCAGGTGCACTCAAACCTCAGACCACCAGCAAAGAGCTCGCAGGCACAGGCACACTCAGACCTCAGACCACCAGCAAAGAGCTCGCAGGCACAGGCACCGTAGGTGCACTCAGACCTCAGGCCACCAGCAAAGAGCTCGCAGGCACAGGCATCGCAGGCACCGACACCTAGTAGGCAGGACTGGTTAAGCGCTCCGGCGAAAATGTTGAATAAAAAATACCCCAGCATATTGGGTATTTAAATTGTAAAAAAAAAACCCTAAATACCCTTAATATACCCCCAATATATTAATTTTTATTTTTTTAATTTTAACCCCCCCAATATGAACGGACGTGATATCATATTGGTCCCTAGGTGACGCCCCCGTGAGCTATACACGGGATTAGTTCAAGAAGGAACTAGTTTGTTTTAAGTAGTTAAACCCTTTTCCTTTATTTAACAAAATGGAACATTGAGGTTATTCAAATGCTATGTTCCATGCTATAGTATTATGAATGGGACTCACAATTTGTCATGAACGAAATAGTGAGATATTCTAAACTAGGATAAAGGTATGGGTGGGATGTCATGAAAATGGTCATAAGTAAATCTTATAGCGCCACTTAGTGCCTAAAATGCTATCTAGTTCTACGTGTCTTCATGCAGACATGGATTATGTTACAATAATTACCCTTTGTGTAAAAGACAACCGTATTTCTTTAGGTCTCAATTTCATGAGGGATGGTACTTAATCATATTAATGTATAAAAATTATTAAATCAGCAAAACTTGGGAACGGAGACCCTTCCTTCTTAGAGTGGATCCAAAGATGTTTTATGTACAAGATATCTATGGTTATATGAGTAACTAAGAGAAAGTGAAAAGGATGACACATCATTATGATGTAGATTGTTTGGCTTCCTATGTGGAATTTTAAATAAAGAGGTTGACTAACTTTTGGTGGACGTAACCCCAAGGTTGGGGTGAACCAGATACATTGGTGTTCTTTTGGTCCTTGTGTCTACATGTTCATGTTCCCTTATTGTTTGTGTATTTATGAATGTTACAATATAACCTGCAAATTAAATTAACACTTTTAAAAAAAGGATAAGCAAGGTAACTTATGGGTATCATCATGATTTGTCTGCACATTATTATTGCTAAATGGAACTATGATGATGAAATGCTTGTACACCTCTTAGGGTTATGGATAATAATTTCTTAGGGTTATGGATAATAACTTATTGGAACCACATAAAAAACATTGTCTTCAGCATGACTAAAATATTGTGGATTGAAGATCACAAAAGGATGTTTAGATCGCGATGTTTATGATTAGCCAATGAAGGTATATGATGTTATAGTTACCAAGTAAAGTTTACATAGAAAAATTGTAATCTACAGGATTGTTAGAGAGATGAGCATGCATAGATTTATGGATTTGTATGAATGTGTGTGTGTCATGAATAATTTAAAAGACTGCAAACATATACTGATAACAAGTATGAACTCTAGAGGAGCACTGGAAAACAATAATAGTCTTGTAGGTTTGTATATAAGGTATAAGTTGTCTTTTGATAGGAAAACATTGAGTAAAAAAAAAAAAAAAAAATTTGTTGTGGACGTTACAAGGAAATTCGAAATAAATGAGTGAGTATGGCTTAACTGACTATAAGCCATTAATTCACACTCATTTAATCACTTGACCAAAACCCTAATTGACTCACCAAACCCTAACTGAATTCAGAGTGCAATAAATGACTGGATCTCAACTGAAGGAGATCAAACACAAGTCATAGCAATCCAACAATCAAGTGCTAGTGCTCCATGACTTCAATGAACCTCGATGAGGTTAACTGAAGCTGAACTGATCATCAAAAGTTGGTGGAGGCACCCCTCTTGACTCCATATCATTAAATAATAATAAATAATCATTAAATAATATATTTAATGAGAGGAGGCTCCTTAACTGACTAGTTGAACTAATTGTAACCACCAGTTAGCAATTAGGTGCATTAATATCACTCAAATCACCACTTGAGTGCTCGAGCTAGCATCCTTCACGATAGGAGAAGGCTAAGTTAGCCTCCTTGACTGTAGGTAGGTGTGGGTGTGACTAGATGATGTCAATTAATGCTCCACTGATGTCAATTAATATCAATTATACTTAGGATAGTGGTTTAACTAGGCCAATTTGAGCAAAAGAGTGTGTATGGTGGTAAATGTCTCCAACACAACCTTTGGAAGAAGAAATTCAATATAAATATATAGAATCTTAGGAAATTCAATAGAAATATCTAAAATATTAGGAGAATGTTTGTATAAAATAGATTCCATCCAAATTTGGCAAGAACTACATTATTAGTAAGAAAGAAAATATGTATTTTATTTTGGTCAAATTTTCGGTTTTATAAATTCAGTATAAATGTCTAGAATCTTAGGGAAAATGTTTGCATAAAACAGATTCCTTGCAAATTTGGCAAGAATTATTTTTTAAGTTTTTCTTAATCCGTGAGTGAATCTTCCAATTAGCTAATTCTTAATTGAATTACTGATATCACTCTGGATGGACTATGACACGATGGACATGCGGGCATCTTGATGCACATGGAGG
>LPNX010768313.1:0-120484 GCA_001517045.1 Pseudotsuga menziesii
TATATATATAACCATTAAATTAAAAAAATATTTATAATGAACCAACCCAATTAAATATACATTTGATGTAAATAACACTTAGGTTAACAAATATATGATGTTTGAAGTCTATTACATATTTATTTAAAACTTAAAAAAAAGGCAATAAAGGTTTTGACATTATATTTTGGATTTATTTCCATGAGACACTACTAAAGTCCAAGTGTTAGATTATTCTCTTTTTTAGAGGATAAGGTGTGAGGATTCTCCAAATGTAAATGGCACATATCATCCTTTATACTTCATCACCCTCTAAAATAACCATTATTATGTTGTGCATAGAAAATTAATCCCAATTTTTTTTAAAGTTTTTTTTATGTATTTTTCTTTGTTATCTTTAGAACACTTATTAGGAAACAATAAAAATATTCTAAAAAATATTTCTCTTTGATTCAAGACATTTCTAAATAAAGATCTCTCATCACATCCACTTTTGGTTTACCAAATTCCATCTTGGAATTTGCTAACAAATACGATCATGATTGACACAATTTTTATTTTCTATTAAATTCATTGTCTTTGTCAACTCTTTTTCAGAGTCTTAAATTCTTAGCAATTTTGTAACTTTTTTTAATCAAATAAAGAAAGAGCACATTTCATATACTACATAATAGAAAGAGCACTTGTCATATATTATAAACAACACATTCTTACTTGAATCTACAAAAAGAAAGAGCACGTCATATTTAGATGAACTTACAAAAGAATCATTACAACATATTTAGATGAACTTACAAAAGAATCATTACATTTATTTTGGTAAAGGTGGATTGGTGATCAACTATATTAATATATCTATTAGGTCTTGTACAACAACAATGGTATGCATTTACGATTGACAACCATTGAAAAAGAATCATTATATTTAGGATTGACAACCATTGAAAAAGAATCATTATATTTACGATTGACAACCATTGAAAAAGAATCATTATATCTATTAGGTCTTGTACAACAACAATGGTATGCATTTATGCATTTTGGATTGGTGATCAACATATTTAGATGAACTTACAAAAGAATCATTATATTTAGGTGGATTGGTGATCAACTATATTAATATAGCTATTGGGTCTTGTACAACAACAATGCTATGCATTTACGATTGACAACCATTGAAAAAGACCACAATATTAAAGGTTTGAAGAATAATGATTCAAACATATAAAACTATCTTCGATTTATCCTTCACCATTTTTAGTTTGATCATCTAGAATTGAAGTGTGATTTTTAATAGAATTTCAATCCTATTCTTGACAATTACAACTAAATATAGAGATTGAAAAGAAATAGTAATAAAGGTAGCTAAATACAATTTGATGGACTAATAATTTTTTATAAAATATTTTCATCTATAGTTCATGATGAACCATCTCTATGATTAAAGTTAGTCGTCGAATTATTTACTTGTAACAAATCTACATCTAGCATATAATGAAATAATCATGCCAGGTAAATGTGTAAACTATGTGATCCTAAAATTGATCATGGATCCTTTCCTTTATAAACACTTGTTTTACTCAAATAAAAACTCAAATCTGTAAACATTGGTATATTAATATGAAAAAGAGGGTTGATCTTCCATTCCATTGTAGTTCTACAACAATGTATAATAGAGAATCCTCTATAAGACTATTTCTAATAATCCTTATAAGTGCCAATGGATGGGTACTCTATTGCATTTTTCTTTTCGCTCTTGAAGGATTGAGATAATAATTTATTGGATATATATAATCCATTGACATCAATTAAGAAAACGTAGGTGCAAGTTTGTGTATTTTAATCAAGGAAAATTATAGTCCTAGGACATTAGTTTCTATCCACACATAAACATAAACATAGTTAGTCATATCTACAACAACAAACTTATAAAATGGAGGTTGATGAGAGTTAATGTTAATCAATATGTTGTAGGATGAAGACACAAAACAACAACAACAACAACAACAACAAAATGTGCCATTTTTTGAAATTCCACTATCACACTTATCTCTTATTTCTTAGTATATGTTACGTTGTACTTGTATCTAGCACACCTTCAGGTGTACCCCAGGGAGAGAGGGCCAAATTTTTCGACCAGGAGGTGTTTTATTGAACAATGGTGGTCATGGCTAGACCCTTTGGTCCTACTTTAAGGGTACTATGGCTTACTGGTGCTGTTGACTTCCCTTTAAAGAGGTTTTTAACCTCAGGGTTGGTGTCTACGGCCCCTAAGGGTTGACCAATGGGTATCATGGCTTCATATAATGTGTGCGTGCTATGGTGGCCTCTAATTCAGCTATGAGACACTAGTCTTTAGTCGCATCCACTTAGTACACCCTCCTGGCCCTTCAGTTAGTGGGTCCTTGCTCTCCTTGGCCTTCTTTCCTCAGAGGAAGAATCCTCCATGCAAGGTTGTTTCCATGCTTTTGTGGAGGGCGTTGAGGGATTTTATAGAATTATAAGGGTTAGATGGGGCATAACTCCCTCCCTCTAGTTCACTCTGTCCTTTTGTTCAGAGTGATTCGCTTATTTGAGCGTATTTTGGCACATGGGGATGCAGATAGCCTAGGTAGCCTACCTTAAGCCTACCTAGGCTATATTTTATTATTATTTTCTTTTAATTTTTAGTTGACATTTTATAATTTTGAATTAAATTATTTTAAGGCATGTCGGCATGGATTTTATTTTGAAAAGTAAGTGTGAGATCATATCAATATATCTCCTCTCAATATATCTCCTCACTTTCATTTGTAAATCAGAACTTATGGGATAAATCACTATGCACTTGTTTTAACCTTCTTAGGGTTTCTCTGGATGGATGCGCTCATCTTGAATAAGTTTTTAGTTTAATGCAAGCTATTTTTCTGGTAATTCTTTGGTGAATCTTTGCTTTTGGTGATGCTTCGATTTGTTGGATGAACACAAGAATGAGGTTAGGATTCTTACCTTTTTGTAGGATGTTGGTGAATGTGCATGTATGAGTCTTAGTGGTAGCCTTAGAGCTGCACTTTTCCCTAGAATAGGTCGTTACCTTCCTTCTTGTCACCTTAGCAATCAACGACACGTCTCCTTGTGAGTGTTCCCTAGGGTTTCTCAGTTTTCCTAGGCTAGTTTCTTAACCTAGGACCCTTCTTCACTAGGTTATCCCTCCTCCTAAGAAGTCCTAGGTTGGGTAGGGCTCTTGCTAGGGTTTCCCTAGGTCCTCTCACATTCTTCATCTCACAAATCTAGCCTAGCGTTAGTTCTTAGAATAGTTTTTAGGGTTATTTTTGGTTAGGTTAGCTTTAGGTTAGGGTTAGATAGATTTTCCTCTACCATCACTTAAAACCTCGCTAGTCTCCTCCAAAGACCCATTGCACCCTTGACCCTCCTCTCTATCCTTGGTCACTATACTAAGAGGTGTTGACCCGACTTCTTCCCTTTACAAATTATTTCCCACCAAGATATGGCGCAAACGGGCCAGAGTCCTATACCTGAGTTTAAACCCATAACCTTCCTCGCACCTCAATCCAAGGACCTTCCCTTGGCTCTCAATCGCCTGCTTGAAATTTCTACCATCTTCGTTGGTTACCTTTCATCCTTGAAAATACCTATTATACTTGCTAGTCCTCTTCTACCTCACGGTCATTCCTTTCATTCTCCTAAACCTTCATTGATCATCGTTTCCAACTCACAACCCCATTCACTCTTCTTTCCTTTCCCTCGGGCATGCGAAAAGGGCTATGGGTTTCTCTTCTTATACCGAGCACCACTATCCCCATGATTTCACATCTCCTCCTCGCTCCACTTGCACCCTCCTCTGCATCTTCGATGTCAGCTCCCTTCACTACCTCATTGGCCCTCTGCTCCACCTTCAGCATACCTTTCTAACTCCCTCGTTGGAGTATTCCCTCTCTCGAGCTACCTCTACATACTTCTACAACAACGTCTTACCTCCTCTATGTTGAACTCTCAATCCCCTCTTGCAGCATGAAACACCATTTTCTATCCCCTTCGACAACCTCTGTTACTCCATCACCACCTCGCTATCATTTCTCCTAATAGTAGCCTTCCCGACCTTCACTCCACTAAGCTAGAACCTTCTCCCCCCATGGTTTTCTTTGTGATTCTGCCATAAGGAATTACCAAGACCAAAATGTATCCTAAATAAGGAAAAGGTAGAGAGAGATAAGGAAAAAATGAGCGAAAAAGAGAATATTACAGTATTTTTGTGATAACTTTTGATCCCAATGTCGGATTGAGGCGCTCTTGGTACCATTGGAAAGGTCTCATTGAGGGATACAACGTCTATGTTTTGAGATTCATGATATTTCTCAGGTTTTGTCTCAGACATGCATTTTGTGAATATGGGCATGAGGAATCTTGAAAAGCATCTTTTCAAAGATGCTTTTCGAGATTCCTCATGCCCATATTTACAAAAATGCACACCCTAGAAAAACCATGAGGAATCTTGCAAAACACAAAACAAAAGAGTTGTAGCCCTCGCTGAGAAATTTCCAACGGTACCAATAAATCCCCTATTCGACTTCGAGATAAAACATTATGGTAAACATACCGTAATATTCTTTTTTTCTTTCTTATTATTGCTTATCTCTCTCTACATTTTTCTTGTTTAGGATACATTGTAGAAGACAATAGGATTTTATGGTCCCTTGCGGTAGCGGCCATTCCCTTACACACCAAGTTGTCCTATTTGTAAGGTTTGGTGGAGATCTGGGTTGGGTCTTTCCTTCAGTTTTTTTTCCAGCCTCTTGACTGCACTTTCAGTGGCAGCCTCGCCACCTTTTACATTTTCTTCATGCATTAAAAGTCGGCCAATGGTGAAGTCAAATGTGTATGCTGAATACTTTCATGACTGATATTTCTATTACATTGCTAAGTGCTTCAATACTATTATGAGTGTCCATGTAGATTATTAAAAGCGCATGTGATAGATGTTATATGCTCAGTTCAATTTGTGGGAAAGACTCAATATATGAATTTATGGTTTGATTGAATACTGAAAAATACTAATGTTTCCACGATTTGATTGTTAATGACTAAAACATATGCTTTGTACCTATGAATGTTATGAGGTTA
Organism: Pseudotsuga menziesii; assembly: GCA_001517045.1. Taxonomy (NCBI): domain Eukaryota; kingdom Viridiplantae; phylum Streptophyta; class Pinopsida; order Pinales; family Pinaceae; genus Pseudotsuga; species Pseudotsuga menziesii. The sequence continues at coordinate 5,101 of LPNX010768313.1, forward strand.
TTGCTTATCATTCAAAGTAGTGATTTATTTATGACACGTTCATCTCTATATTGGCATGATACTAACGAACAATAACTGTTTGTCAATAGCGTGTATGAGGGTTGTTGCATCTTAGGGTTAGAGAATCATTACTTGACCGTGTTCAAGGATAATTTTAGGGGCGAATTTTAGCCTAGGGGGCTATTTTTCCATGTTTTCTCCCAAAAAAGATTCGCCATTTTACAGTTTTTGAAGCCCTCTTTCGCTCAATTTTGATGGGGTAAAATTTTTTCACCCTAAAAATTGCCAAATTATTATATAAACGATATAAAATCCTTGAAAATTAAAATATTTTTTGAAAAATATTGCCAATCATTTTATAGTTGGCGTTTTAAGAATTGGTAATATTCGCTAACATTTATACACTTTTAAATAAGTATGGTTCCTTAAAATCATCCCTGATCGTGTTATATTACCACAGTGCTAAGACTAATATTTCATAAGTATCTACTCTACTATTCAATACTGGTTGCATGCTTATGTGTTTTGGGCTATGAAAAACATGTATACATGCGCTTCACACATTTCTATTGCAATAACAACTCCTTATTCACCATTTCAGACTTTATTATACACTGATTTATGACAGCCACGAGAGAGAACTTTTTTCTTGCAGTGTCTTTGCAGGATCAAATAGGGCTCTCCCCTAGGAGGCTTAGGCTTATGAATAAGTGAGGGGCTCGTGACTAAGGTGACATTGGTCACTTTTCCCTTATACGCTTACTGGTGGCTTAGGATGCCATTTCAACTGGTAACATTTTGGCGTCGTTTCTGGGGAGCATTTCAAAATTTGAAGCAGTTGATCTAGAGTCATTCACACCCTTGGAAAGAACAACATTCGGTAAGAAAATTGAGGTAAGTATTTCTTTCTATTTTGAAAATATATTGTCAAGGAATAACCTGCAGGATTACCTGGTGACTCCATAAAGAGCACAACCCATCCCATCTATCAGGTACACCCTTTTTTTATTTAGTACTTTGGCGATATTTTCTTAACTAACCTCGTAGGTTTCACCTAGTGACTTTAATCAATGAAAAATAAAATAAATACTCTATAAATACAGGGGATCATGATGATATGGAATCCAATTATGAATTGTGGATGGACATATTAGAATTCTCATGCATTCCAGGTTTCTCACACACGTATGCCATTCGAGATGGGGGAAGGAAATTTTCCCATTGTTTTGGCAGTATAAGAACCATGTAGCATCCCATGTTCAAGAATTCATGCAATTCATCTGTAAAGTAACATCATGCATGAAGACATCAGGGTGAGACTATTTATGCTATCTCTTCACTTAGAAGACAACTTATCTGTCAAAAATTGGTATGAGGGTTTTCTTTGCAGAAGTTTTTCTTCTCTCAGGAAATTCATTAATGCATTCAACATGGATTGGGATTACGGTGTCAAAGAACAGGAAAGAAACGCCATGATCGATAGAATATGGGAAGAAACTCTGGGAAGAATCTAGATTCAAGATGATTCAAGAGAAAGAACCAAATATGATATTCGATTCGATTTTGAAGATCCTGATAATTCGACTGCTACAGAAAAGGAAACTGGTTTCAGTCCTCTTAATCTATCATCTTTTGCAGGATATTTAGATGAGTTACTAGAGGTATTCTGATACACCTTCAAGGGTGACCATGATAATGCCGTGCATCATGTATGAATGGATTATGACTTTGGCTTCAGATTATAGTATCAAAGAAGAAGAATATTTTTAGATGAGAGAATTTTTCCTTCACCTAGGAGGAAAGGCCCTTGCTTGGTTTGTGGGCCTAGATAAAGGAACGATGTCATCATTTGTAGAATTTGTGGAAACATTATGTAACCACTAGGATTCAGGACACCATGACGAATGGATACCTCGTGTCAAGCATGTGAAGGACTTGTTCAGTAAGGAAGCCCAAAATGGAGATCAATTTGAAGCAACCATTATTCAAGGTCTAACTGATGACATCTTGATCACAATAGATGAATTTTCTCAAGAAGATGAATTTGATGGTGGTCCCATATATAAAGATCTAGAATTCACGATTGAAGATGCTAAATATAGGATGAGTTCCTCATTCCAACATGAAAAAACTCCTTATGACCTACTGCACTTCTGGGAACATAATGGCGGGAACTCTGAGGACAATGGTTATTGGACATTTATGGGTCCGCCTTTCTATGATTCCTAGAGACTAGGTAGCATCATCTCCATACGTTGCAGTAAGGAAGAAAAAATTGATGAAGTTACCGAGGGTGAGGCAGAATTTGACACTATTTGGGATGAGGAACTCTCAGTCACCTCCACCAAGGATGTTGAAGAAATAACTTATGGAAATCCTTTTGAAGGAGATATGATCAGTCCTTCCCCTTGTGAGGATAATGACGAAGAATGGCTCAATGGCATTGATGACTTCCCTTTAAAGATATTTTTAACCTTATGGTTAGTATCTAGAGCCCCTGAGGGTTGACCACTGGGACTCATGGCTCCATATTCTGCTTTCATGCTCTAGTGGCCTCTGCTTTATCTACGAGACACTCATATTTAGTTGCAGCCACTTCGTACACCCTCCTAGCCCTTAAGCTAGTAGGTCATTGCTCTTCGTGGCCTTCTTTCCTCAAACGAAGACATCCTCCATGCCAGGACTTTTCCATGTTTTAAGTAGGGAATTGAGGGATTTTATAGCATTTTAGGGGTTAGATGGGGCATAATGACCCCCTCCGGTTCACTATGGCCTTTTGTTTAGATTGATTCACTTATTTGAGCACATTTTGGCACCTAGGGATGCAAATACCGCAGGTAGCCTACCTTAAGCCTACCTAGCCTATATCTTATTATTATTTTCTTTTATTTTTCAGTTGACATTTTATAATTTTGAATTAACTTATTTTAAGGAATGTCAGCCTGGATTTTATTTTAAAAAGCGAGTGTGAGATCATATAAATATATCTCCTCACTTTCATTTGTAAATTAGAACTTATGGGATAAATCACTATGCACTTGTTTTTAGGCTCTGGATGGACGCACTCCTCTTGAAGAAGTTTTCTGGTTAATGCAACCTATTTTTCTAGTAATTCTTTGGTGAATCTCTTCTTTTGGTGATGCTTCGATTTGTTGGATGAACACAAGAGCAAGGAGGTTAGGCTTCTTACCTTTTTGCGGGATGTTGGTGAATGTGCATGTCCGAGTCTTAGTGGTAGCCTTAGAGTTGCACTTTTCTGTAGGACATGTCATTACCTTCCTTCCTATCACCTTAGCAATAAGCTACATGACTCCTCATGAGGGTGCCCTAGGGTTTCTCCTTAATTTTCCTAGGTTAGTTACTTAACCTAGGATCCTTCTTCACTAGGTTATCCCTCCTCCTAATAAGTCCTAGGTTGGGTAGCGGTTGTGCTAGGGTTTCCCTAGGTCATCTCACCTTCTTCATCTCACAAATCTAGCCCAGGGTTAGTCTTAGCATAGAGTTAGTTCTTAAAATAGTTTTTAGGGTTAATTTTGGTTAGGTTAGATTTAGGTTAGGCTAGATAGATTTTCCTCTACCATCACTTAAAACCACGGTAGTCTCCTCCAAAGATCCGCTACACCCTCGACCCTCCTCTATATTCTTGGTCGCTATACTAAGATGCGTTGACCTAGCCTCTTCCCTTTACAAATTATTGCCCGCCAAGATCTGGCGTAGATCGGCTTGAGTCCTGTACGCGAGTTTAAACCCATAACCTTCCTCGTACCTCCATCCAAGGACCTTCCCTTGGCTCTCAACCTCCTCCTCAAAACTTATTCCATCTTCGTTGGTCACCTTTCCTCCTTGCAACTGTCTATTATACTTGCTAGTCCTATTCTACCTGAGGGTCATTCCTTTCATTCCCCTAAACCTTCGTTTATCATCGTTTCCACCCTAAAACCCCATTATCTCTTCTTTCCTTTCTTTCAAAAGGAGTACGGGTTTCCCTTCTTATACCTCGCCACTATGCCCATGAGTACGGCTCTCCTCCTTGCTTCACCTGCATCCTCCTCTACACCTTTGCTATCATCTCCCTTTACTACCTCATCGACCTTTTGCTCCACCTTCGACATGCCTTTCTAACTCCCTCACTAGTGTATTACCTCTCTCGGGACACCTCTTCCTGCTGCTACAACAACATCTTCCCTCCTCTATGTTGTTCACCATCCCCTCTCGTAGCCTCCAGCACCATTTTCTATCCCCTCCACTAACCTCCGTTACTCCATCATCGCCTCGTTCTTGTTTCTCCTAGCAGCAGCCTTCCCAAGCTTCGCTACACTCGGCTAGACCCTTCTCCCTCCATGGCTGTCTTCGCGAGTATATCCCTTGCTGTAGCGGTCATTCCCTTCCACACCGAGGTGGTGAAGACCTGGGTTGGGTATTTCCTTGAGTTTTTTTTTATATCCACTTGGCTGCACTTTCACTGGAAGCCTTGCCACCTTTTACATTCGCTTCGTGTAATTAAAGCCAACCAATGGTGAAGTCAAATGTGTATATGCTGAATACTTTCATGACTGATATTTCTATTATATTCCTATGTGCTTCAATACTATTATGAGTGTCCACGTAGATTATTAAAAGCACATGTGATAGATGTTATATGCTCAGTTCAATTTGTGGTAAAGAGAAATTTATGAGTTTATGGTTTGATTGAATACTGAAAAATACTAATGTTGCCAAGATTTGATTGTTAATGACTGAAACATATACCTGTACTTATGAATGTTATGAGGTTATTGCTTATCATTCAAATCAGTGATTTATTTATGACACGTTCATCTCTATATTGGCATGATACTAACAAACAATAATTGTTTGTGAATAGCATGTATCAAAATTGTTGCATCTTAGGGTTACAGAATCATTACTTGACCGTGTTATATTGCCACATCGCTAAGACTGATACTGTCATAAGTATCTACTCTAATATTCAATACTAGTTGCATGCTTATGTGTTTTTAGGTATGAAAAATACTATACATACACTGTTGTTCTGGAAGCTTCTTCCCATAAATGCATGGGAAGATCTTGATCATGAAGCATGGCCCTTGCAGCTTCCATGATTGTTCTATTCTTTCTCTCTGCAACCCCATTTTGTTGTGGATTATATGGAGTGGTTAACTCCCTCTTAATCCCTGAATCTTTTCTTAATTCTTTGAATTCATTCAATGTGAATTCTCTGCCATTATTTGATTGAAAAATATTGATCTTCTTTTCTGTGTGGTTTTTGATCAAGGCTTTGAATTCCTTGAACTTGCTGAATACTTCATCTTTGTTCTTCATAAAGTATATCCATGTCTTCCTAGAAAAATCATCAATAAAAGAAACATAGTATACATGCCCGCTTAATGAACTGGATGACATCGGACCGCATACATCGGAGTGGATGATTTCCAAGATTCCTTTTTCCTTGGTCTCGCTACTTGGAAATGTCTTCTTTGTGTTCTTTCCTTTTGCACATCCTTTACAGACACCATCATGTTTTGTCTGCATTTATGGAAGACCTTTAACAGCTTTTCTTGCAAGTGGTAGTGCCCTGTAATGCACATGTGCAAGCCTTCTATGCCAAAGTTCATTTTGTTCTACTGAGTCATGAACCAAAGCTTGTTTTGGTTGGCCCTTCAATTTGTATAGACCTCCTTCTTGTTCCCCAATCACTACTACATCATCATAATCTTTCCCTTTGGCTACATAAGAACTTGGCCATCTACAAACTCAAACCTCATGCCTTTTGCATCTAATGCGTATATGGATAGGAGGTTCTTCTTTAGTCTTGGTACAAATAGGACATCCTTGATTTTCATAGACTTCCCCGAGTCTAGCTTGTAGGAGGATTCACCACTACCTTTTATTGGATATTGGTAGTCATCCCCCAGTTTCACCTTGTGGGGTGATTCATGTTCTGATAGTTTCACAAAGGATTTTTTAAATCCTGTCATATGTTTGGAAGCACCACTGTCTATAAGCCAATCATTGCTTCCATGTGAGATAGTTCCCATAAGAGCAGAGATCAGAACATATTCTTCATCACTTGAAGAATCATCACTTTCTTGTTTGGCTCTTTTCTTAGGAGGTTCATCATCCTCTGCAGTGTGAGCATGATGTCTTCTTTTGTTTCCCTTCTTATTGTGAGAGCCACTTTTTTTCTTAGGACAATTTCTAGCATAGTGTCCTATTTCATCACATGTATAACATATGAATTTAGGTAGCTTCTTGTTAGAACTTCTAGGATGAGGGTGCTTACCTTTGTGATTCTCTGTTCTCTTGGATTGTACTTTGAGAGTTTGATCTTCACTTACCATCTTTTCTTCTTGATCTGCTATTCGAGCTTCTTCTTGAGAGCATTATTCCCATAGTATGTTGAACTTCTTTCTATCACATATCCCTCGAATGAATTCAAAGAATTAAGCAAAGATTTAGGTATTAAGAGGGAGTTAACCACTCCATATAATCCACAAAAAAATGGGGTTGCAGAGAGAAAGAATAGAACAATCATGGAAGTTGCAAGGGCCATGCTTCATGATCAAGATCTTCCCATGCATCTATGGGAAGAAGCTTCCAGAACAATGGTGTATGTACAGAACCATACTCCACACAGAGTACTAGAGAACAAGACACCTGAAGAAGTCTTTTTCGGCAAGAAACCAAAATTCATCCATCTCAGAATATTCGACTGTCCAGTGTGCATACACATTCTGAAAGAAAAGAGGAAAAAGTTAGATCCTTCTGGAAGGAAGGGTATATTTGTGGGATCCTCTCAAAGATCGAAGGCTTATAGAATATACTTCCCAGGATTCAAGAAGATCGACATCAGTAGGGATGTAATATTTGACGAAGACTCAGCATACAACAAATCTAGAAAGAGACCTGCTAAAGAACCTGAAGAAACAGAAGTACCCATAATTCATGACACAACCATGAACGAAGAAATTCAAGAAGAAGATCGAGAAATAGAAGAACCTCAAGAACCGGCAGATCCACCTCAGGAGAAGAATCCTAACAAGAGAAAACTTGCTTGGGTACAAGAAGCTATACAAGGTGGAGAAAGATATGGGGCTCTAGAAGAAAATCACAGAGAAAGGAAAAGAACCAAGTCCTGCTCTAGTTATGTAGCCGTATTATGTGACTTCATCGATAAAGAACCTTCCAACTATGAATAAGCGAAAGAAAGGAAAGAATGGAAGGATTCTATGATTGAAGAGTATCATTCAATCATGAAGAATGATGTCTGGCATATTGTCCCAAGACCAGAAGGGAAGTCTGTTGTAACTTCCAAATGGATCTACAAGATCAAGCATGCTGCAGATGGAAGCATAGAGAAATATAAAGCAAGATTTGTGGCTCGTGGCTTCTCCCAGAAAGAAGGAATAGATTATGAAGAAACTTTTGCACATGTATCCAGATACGCTTCCATCAGATCAATACTTTCTCTGGCTGCAGTGATGAAATGGAAGATACACTAGATGGATGTTAAGACTACTTTATTGAATGGTGTAGTGGAAGAGGAAGTGTATGTGGGGCAGTCACTCGGTTTTGAGACACATGATAGGGGGAATCATGTGTGTAAATTGAAGAAATCCCTGTATAGTTTGAAACAGGAACCCAGAACATGGTATGGAAGAATTGATAGCTTTCTATCCAGTTTTGGCTTTACCAAAAGTAAAGTAGATTCAAACCTTTACTACAAGGTTGAAGATGGTAACCCAGTGATACTCCTACTGTATGTAGATGATCTGTTTGTAACAGGTATGGATGGGTTGAATGTTGATACGCAGAGGAAGCTTGCTGTCGAGTTTTAAATGAAACACTTGGGTATGATGAACTATTTTCTAAGCATGGAGGTGTGGCAGAATGCGGATGGAATCTCCCTCGGACAAGGGAAGTATGCAGTAGATATCTTTTAAGAGATTCGAGATGATGGATTGCAAGGCCATGACCACACCTATGGCATCGAACCTAAATCTATTCAGTGATGCTTCATCCGAGTCGGTTGATGCCACGATGTATCGTTAGATGATTGGGCCCTTGATGTACCTGATGAATACGAGACTAGATATTTGCTTTGCTGTGAACACCTTGAGCCAGTTCTTGAAAGATCCAAGACATGTTCACATGATTGCTGCAAAGCATTTTATGAGGTACCTAAAGGGTATAGTTGATTATGGGCTCCAGTATAAGGCTGATCAGAAGAGTAACCTGGAAGGTTATGTTGATTTAGATTGGGTAGGTAGTGCCATCAATAGAAAGAGCACTTCAGGGTGCTGCTTCAGTATGGGATCAGGTGTGATCTCTTGGTTTAGTAGGAAACAACCTTGTGTGGCACTGAGTACAGCTGAAGCAGAGTATGTCGCAGCTTGTTCAGCTAGTTGTGAGGCAGTATGGATGAGGAAGCTAATGTATGATTTATTTGATCTCCAGTTGGATGCTACTTGTATATATTGCGACAACTAGAGTTGTGTGAAGTTGTCTGAGAACCCGGTGTTCCATGACAAGTCGAAGCATATCGAGATAAAATATCACTATATTAGGGATATGGTGTAGAGAGGAGCAGTAAAGCTCCAGTATGTTGCAACAGATGAACATATAGCTGATGTGTTGACTAAGCCATTGGCGAGGGTGAAGTTTGAATACTTCAGGGAGAATATTGGTGTTCTCCAGATCGAGGTTCCCTCCAAGGGGAAGTTATGATTTCATGAGCCATTCTGACATGGTGAGAGGATTGGTTCCTTCCATGGTTAGATGTAAGGGATAAGCCATTCTATCATGGTGAGAGGATTGGTTCCTTCCATGGTCAGATGTGAGTGCTGAGCCATTCTAATATGAATGTGGGATTGGCTCCCACATGATTAGATCTAAGTGCTATAGGCCATTCTCTGAGAGAATGGAGGCACTTGGCCCATTACTAGGAATTTGGTTCAGTCTGGGACGGACACTCATCCTGGGGTTGAAATCCTTTCTTACATGGTTGATAGGATGTGTTCCTCCCATGGTAATATGTAAGTGCTAATCCTTTCTTACATGGCTGATAGGATGTGTTCCTCCCATGGTAAGATATAAGTGTTGTTCCTTTCTTACATGGTGGATAGGATGTGTTCCTCCCATGATAAGATATAAGTGCTAAGCCTTTCTTACATGGTTTATAGGATGTGTTCCTCCCATGTTAATATATAAGTGTTGTGCCTTTCTTACATGTTTGATAGGATGTGTTCCTCCCATGGTAAGATATAAGTGTTGTGCCTTTCTTACATGGTTGATAGGATGTGTTCCTCCCAGGGTAAGATATAAGTGTTGTGCCTTTATTACATGGTTGATAGGATGTGTTCCTCCCATGGTAAGATATAAGTGCTGAAAAAGAAGAAGACCTACTTGGAGGCTAGGCCTGCAACCATCATGAAAAAGGGTTGGCTCCGTAGAACTTCCTATGATGAGAAGAATCAAGAGATAACACCTGTGATGATTACCAATGATGATCCAGTGATGATGATCTAGATCGAGTGATGATCCATATCCAGTGATGATGGCCCAGATCGAGTGATGATCCAGATCAAGATGAAGATGACGAGAACCCGATGATGTAGAGAAGAAGGCTCATGCTGATAGATTGTGTCGAGAGAATACCTTCCTAGTTAAGAGGGAGTGTTGATGTAATTGTAACTTTGGAATGTATTCACTTGTATATCTTATGTATTGTACCCCGATGTTTATTCTGGGAAGTGGTTGAGTCATGTCATGCCTGTATGTTCCTATCGAGAGATTCAATAATGTAAACAAGTCATGTAAATTCATTATGGGTAACCCTCCTATTGATCAAGGGTTAAAGTCCCCGTAGTTGTGGGGTCCTAGGGTTATTAGACTCTCCTAGAGAAGTTGACCCTAGTGAGTTATTGTCAAGTCAGGAATTAGTATAAATAGAGAGTGAGCCTCTCCATTTAACACACATTCACTCACACTCAATTGTAGCACATAACTGAGAGAGAGAAGAAGTTGTTGGGACAAGAGAGAGAGAGACTACTGCTGTCGGGAGATCATATTAATGTTTGGGGTTTTGATTTTCGTGCTGATTCTATCCCTGAGGAAGTTGCAGGGTTTTCTCCTTTATGGTTTCCCCGAGGAAAAACTTTGTGTTCATTATCTCTTATGTTTGATTGTTGTGCTTGTTATTCTCTCAGTTAAAGATCCTAAGATAATGCTAGCTTGAATGATAAAAATCTAACACTAAGTTAGTAGCCTCGGGGCAGTATCCTACCATAGATGCAACCCTCTCTCCTATAACCAAATAGTTTATCGATGCAGATTACATCTTGGAATATCATAGGTTGTAATATTTCTTTGAATATTCCTCTTCTAAGACGAAGAATAGAAAGTGAAAAAACGGGCATCATCTTTTTACAAGAAACAAAGTGCTTGAAAGCGGAACTCAAAATTATAGGGGAAAAAATCTAGCGTGGGAGTTAATCAATTACTGTTGATGCAAAAGGATCGACTGGGGGAATTGGGATATTATGGAACCCGAGAGAGGTGGTACTCTCTAACTTCATGGCATCACAATTTTCCCTCTCGGCAACCTTCCAGGTTTTAGGCACAAGCACAAGGAGTTTCTTTACCAACATTTATGGGCCACCTCGAGCTGAGGAGAAGTACAATTTTATGGATTCTTTAAGGATGATCAAAATAGAGGCTGGAGGAAGACCTTGGATCCTAGGTGGGGACTTTAAATTGGTCAGGAAACTAGATGAAAAAAGGAGGAATACGGAAGTTAGATCCCATCAGTGATTATTTTAACGAAGTCAATGCAAACCTCAAACTAGTCTATGTCAGAACATCTAATTGTATCTATACTTGGAATAATAAGAGAACATGCGACAGAGGAATAGTTTTTCGACTATACCTCTTCTCGATCTCCAAGTCCATTATGATGGTAGGGGGCTAATTGACTACCATGGTCCTTCCATTATCTAGATCGGATCATTGGCCTATAAGTTTGGAATGGGCAAGAATAGGGGTGAACCTTCAGAGACCTTTTTGTTTTGAAATATTTTAGCTCCTCTAGCCCAATTTCCTTGAGAAACTTAAAGAATGGTGGGAGGAAATTCCTCCCATTAGAGGATCTCAGATGTATCAATTCCAGCAGAAGCTCAAACTCCTAAAAGACAAAATAAAAAAAAATGAAATAGTGATTCCTTTGGAAATATTTTTGAAGAGAAAAAGGAGTTGGAAAGTAAGGTCCAAGAGGTATAAGAAAGGGGTATGCATAATGACTTCTCAGAAGAGATACATAAGCAAGAGAAACTTCTGATCCAGGAATTCATCCTACGAGAGAAATAGGAGGAAGTTTTCTGGAAACAAAAATCCTAAGTTAAGGGGATCCAAGAGGGAGAGCATAACACAAGATTCTTCCACAAAGCAGCCATCCAATATCGGCAAGGCAATTTCGTGAGGATTTGGAACATACCGTGAATACTTTTTTTGTTAATATCCTTGAAGAGATGGATTGGGATTGAGATGAAGCTTAGAGAGAGTTTTTATGGCATATTCCAAAGGTTATCACTAAGGAACAAAAATTCATGCTTGTGAAACCTGTTCATATGGAAGAAGTTGAAGCAACGATCAAAGAAATGGCCGATGACAAATCCTCGGGACCCGATGGGTTCACTACTAACTTCCTTCATGCATGCTGGGATTGGATGAAAGAGGAAGTATGGGCACTGGTTGATTACTATAGGAATTCAGGAAGCTTTCTGAAAGCGCTCAATGCCACCTTCCTAACGCTCATCCCCAAAGAGAATGGAATCGACGATCTTGGAAAACTAAGACTGATCACCTTATGTAATGTTATATATAAGATAATTTCAAAAGTCATAGCTAACAAGCTTAGAACCTTGCTCCCTATCCATTTCTCCTGAACAAGTGGGATTTTTCAAGGGGAGACATATTTTGGATGGCATTATTCTGGTGCATGAAACCTTTCACTCTTTAAAGTTTGAGAAAATCCCAGGTATGCTTCTGAAACTTGACTTGTCGAAAGATTATGATAAATTAAATTGGAAATTCTTGGTAGGCATCCTCCGGACCTTTGGCTTCATCGATCAATGGATCGATTGGGTTATGAAGATGGTTTCCTCAGCCTTTTTCTCTATACTGGTTAATGGGACCCCCTCATAGCCCTTCTAGATCTCAAGAGGAATTTTCCAAGGGGATCCTATGTCACCCTTCTTGTTCATTATTGTCGTTGAAGGATTGGGTAGAATGCTCAAGAATCTACACAATGAGAACAGGCTTCGAGGGATTCTCCTTAGTGAAGAACTGAACCACAAACACATCAAAATTTTGTGGATGATACTATGCTTATGGGACCATCAACTGTACAGGAGGTTCGTGGCTTGAAAGAGGGGTTAGAAACCTTCCTTGATGCTAGTGGGCTAGAAATTAATAAGGATAAATCTCAGGTCTATTTTTTCAATTCTCTGAAAATCACAAAAATCAATATTCTAATAATCTTGGAGTTTTCTGAAGGGGTGCTACCCTCTAAGTATTTAGGTGCACCTTTAGCGGATTCCACCATAAGGAAAATTTCTTGGAAGGAATTACTGGATAAAATCAAGAAAAAACTGAGTCAATGGTCCTACAGGGCCCTTAATCTCCTAAGTAGACTCACCCTGGTTAAGGTTGTTCTACAAGTCATGCTCCTATACCTTTTTTCTTTTCTGGCTGCACCAAATCCAGTGATAAAACATATACAAAATATTCAAAGAACTTTCCTCTGGGGGGAAACAGAAGGACATAGGAAATGGCCTTTGGTTGATTGGAAAACCATTTGAAAACCAAAAGAATATGGGGGATCAAGACTCAGAGACCCCTTAAATATAAACAAAGTTTTTGGGGCCAAAATTTGGGGGAAAGGGATTTCTCATGGGGAGGAGGCATGGGAAAAAATGTGGCACAAGAAATACGCTCCTGGCTGGCCAAAACAATTGCTGATTAGATTTGGAGAAAACATTCCAGGTTCCATCATATGGAAAGTGGCACATGAAAACAAAAGTCTCATCCAAATTCATAGTTTCTGGGAGGTTAGAGATGGGAAGACGACATTGTTTATCAGAGATGCATGGCAATAGGAGACTTGTATAGCCAGTCGAGAAGATATTCCTGAGCTAACACACTATCTTTAGAAAATCCTGTTAACCCAAAAATCCCCTACTAAGCTCTCAATGGAATAAACCATGCAAGGACACCATCTCACGACCCTCATATCCCTCCATTAGACCCCTACACCCTCAAAATATCCTAAGGATGAAGAAAAAGGGCTAAAAACACCAAAAATGAGCCCAAAATAGCCTCCTAGGAGCTAAAGCCCTCAAAAAGGGGCTAAAGTTAAGGAGAAAGGGGATAAAATCCCAAAAGAGGAGTTAAAGCCCTCACCAAGGGCTTAAAACCCTAAAACCCCTTGGAGAAGCTATAAAAGGAGGGTGGGGGGTCACTCTCAAAGCACTTCTCCCTTGCATATTGTTATGGTGCCCGTGGATGCTTTGAGACCTTTGCCTCTCAAACCACCCACACTCCCTCTCCTCCATCTCCATCTCCATTGAGCCATTGCTCCCCATCCAAGAGAGAGAGGTGCTTCCACAAGCTTGGGCATGGTGGCCCATTTCCACAAGGGAAGGTATACCATGTTTTATTTTTTGCTTCTTAGTTGTTTAGTTTGCTTTGATTTCTAACCCTTGTTTCCATTTGCAGGTTTTGTTTTTTAACATTATTTTGTAGGTATTCCAGGTTATTTAAGCTTAGGATTTGTTTGCAGGTTTTTGGAGGCGGAATCCTAACCCGTGTTTGCAGAGGGGTTCATCTTCTTCTTTTTGTTCTTAGCTTAGCATTAGTTTAGTTTACTGTTATTTACGTTCTGTTTTATTTTCTACATTTCCCATCCATGCAGGAACCTACCCTTCTATCCTATATATAGAAGGGAGCCATTCCTGCCCCTATAGCAGGGAGAAATCCTTGCTACAGAACTGGAAACCATACCAGGTCGATCCCACAGGATCCCTGGGTTTATTTTTCAAAGTTTTAGTATTTAGTTCTATTTTTTGCCCTAGTTTAGTTTTTCGTTAAATCTAGATTAGATTCTTGTTTATTTACATTTCTAGTTATTGCTAAGCCTCCTCAAGGCCAATCCAATCCCATTTGGCCAAAGTACCAGTTACTGTTGGCAATTCTATGATTTAGAAATCACTCAACTGTGCAAAAACGGCTGAACCGAATTTCTGAAATTCACTTATGTTCGGGCTCATTTTCTGCCCAAACAGTTAAGCCATTTGTGAATATTCCCACTTGTAGGGGTAAAAGGGCCCGTTTTCGAAGTGGGTTTTCAACCGTTTGAGGTAATGCCTCACGGTTTGATCAGAATCCACTTCGCAAAAACAAGACTTTTACAGGTGCACAACCCATTTTTTGGGCTTCACTGTTTGCTTTCATAGGGACTGTCAGTGCGGCTCAGCTGCCTCTGTCCAGCACACCATTTCAATTTCACTTTCTAATTTTGTTTTCAGCAATTTATTTCATGAACAATGTGTAAATGCCAAGTAAACATTAATGGCTTAATAAAATGAACCTAGTCTAACTAAAATCAACTTAAAAACAAACTGCCTTGCTTCCCCTTCCTCCTTTACCCAGTCATCACCCTCCGGGGTATTCTAGGATATGACGAAGTACAATCTCATATAGATCTAGGCACTCCACTATATTGTTCCAAACCATTAAAACCGGGTGACCTAGAATGTAGAGGAAGTAGAGAAGGAGGGCTTCTGACGATTCTAATCGTCCTTCCTGTTGACCAACCTAGCATTCGGGAGGTGACCTGAGGATCTACGGATGGGCTTAGTCCCATTGTGTTGAGAGCCCATCACCTTCTCTTGGTTGAAGAGGAATATCAGTGTGAGGTAGACATCTAGTTAGGCCATCAAACATTCATGGTTAATCACTGTATTTGTTAACAATTTCTTATTATTTATGCTTGCATACACAACCACAATGACATGAACTCTACCATGATGAATTCATAAACCATTTATAGCAACCAAATACTAGAAAAACAAACACACAAATACACCATACCAACTAATTAACCCAACTCAGTTCATGACGCTGAGTGAGCCTTAAAATTTACTAATTTACACTAAGTACAAACAACTCTGCAGTCTTTGAGGACATAAGTCCCTGAATGCTTCAACTGTGGGAAGTACTTGGGCTCTGCACAGAAAATCATTGTGAGGAGTACCACAGGAACCCTAAAGTAGCTGGCCGCTGAGAGGAATTGCCAAGCGAAACGCGTAATGAACCCTTCTGATTGAGTAGAAACACCTGTGAGGAACAAGCCAAGCGCTGTCTTCTGGCAGTCTTGGTGGCCGAGTGACCACCTGTAGCCAATAGGAAACCACTGAAACCAAGGTCCAAATATCATTCCCACCAAGTTTTAGACATAAAATCTAACACAATTGATCCTCCACGTTCTTCCTCATGCCTAAGAGGTGAACCACCACCATTTGGAACACTGAATCGACACCGTCGAAACCATTCTCAGCAATCTCCCACACCATCAGAGGGGCACATAGCCTTTGATTCAAATCCATATCAGTTTGAACCAGACCTCCATACTGCACCATCAAGCCCCATGGCTAGTGCAAATCTGGATCCATTTTTCGGCATACCCATAGCAATTGAACCCATGTCCACATCACAACGTGTCACCCACAACCTGGAAAGAGGCCCAAGCACAGCCATGCAGATTGTCATTAGTCAGTTTCTACCACCTATAGTGACCAACCAAACTGGCCCACTAGCAACAGATGGGGGCAGTGGCCCCTCCACACACACTGCCCCTCCTGCCACACAAGGGGGTAGTGGACCATCCACTTACATTGCCCCTACTATCATACATGGGGGAAATGTCCCCACCACTCATACTATCCCACCCATAACACTTGGGGAAATTGGCCCATCCGCAATGGTGCCACTGTAAGCACCCCTAGCCGTGCAGATGCATTATGCACCTGTAAGCCCCACCCCCATTGTAGCCCCATCCCACATCAACTTGGGGTAAAATATGCCCTTCATGGCTCATCTTAACTTGACTGATTTGGCTAGATTGACAAACTACCCCATCTGCCACCAAGCGTTTTGGCCACCCATGCCAACTAAGCTGCCATTAGACATCCCCAAGTTTGAAGGCAAAGCAGGGGAATGTCCCCAAAACCAAATAATGACATTCCATCTATGGTTCTCATCCAATAGCATCGTAGATGACTCCATCGGGCTGAGACTATTCCAACGCACCCTTACAGGTGCCGCGACTAAATGGTACATTGAGCTGCCACAAGCCAAGTATCCAGACTTCAACTCCCTAGCCTTCATGTTCCTACAGTATTTCCAACTCCCTGTCAGATACGACGAGGGGGTGGAGATTCTGCTATCCTGTCACCAAAGCACTTCCACTCATATAACTAACCATATCCATGAATGGTGGTGACGTTGCAATCTATGCAAAATCCAACTTGAGTGACAGGATCTTCTTGGATTGGTTCCTTAAGACCTTGCTCCCGCCCATAGAAAAGGACATCACATCCAAATGTCCCTAATGCAAAGAAGATTCCATACTGAAGGCCCAACAATTTGACCTTATCTATGCTCAGTCTGAATACCTCTATACCATTATTTCAGACGCTCCTCATCCGAGTATCTCATATCGCGATGCACAGGGGGCATCCAATGCTGCGAACGACATCATAGGATCGGTCTCCCAACAGCCGCAGCCTCGACCAACACCACCTACCATAACACCACAACCAAGTAGCACTACTAATGTTGCTTACCAAAATCAAGCTCCGGACTATGCTAGAATGATGTCCTAGTCTAAAGCAACAACTTCCTATGCACAACTTGTGCCACCGCAGTAGGCTCAGGCCATGGCTTGGCCAACAAAGCAGTATGTGGGGCAAACTCCCACATTTGTGGCACCACCACCCCCACAAATCTACTATGCACCTTCAGTGCAACTAGTTCAAGAACCCGTCCCCACTCCACTCGCTCCGTTGGGACAAGTGTTCGCATAAAAAAACCATCCCAACCAGCCTACCCCCAACAATAAACAAGGGCAAGCTAGAAACAACTAGTCCCGCAACCAAGGCAATAACCAACCGCAGGGAGGCGGTCAACAACCGAACCCTCCCAACAATGTCACGGCAAAACAGCCAGCCCAAAACCCCCCTTGACAGAATGCACCAAGACGTAATGCCCCGTTGTACACAAACCAACCATGCACACTCTGTGATGTTTATGGGCACTACACATTCGAGTGTCCCCTCATGGCTTGTGCTAGGCAGTGCATTCAAAATGAGGCCCAACAGGCCGTCAACGCAGCAAATCAATCCCAACCTAACCCAGCACCACAAGGACCTCCCCCCATGGTGCTTTGAAACCCACTGCTAGTCCAAGGGTTGGTGGAAATTGCACCCCCTCCCCAGGCCAATCCCAACGCTCTGGGGGAACCTCCCACAGCCAAAACAGGTGTTCACCACCTGTTAGCCATGACCACTGAAGAGGTCAACTTACAGACTAGATGAAATCAGTATGGTACCACCACCGAACCTGCTGACTCATCAGTAGCATCCATGTTTAAGACAACCAACCTACCTCTCGAGTTACCCCCGTTCCCGCGCCCCCCCCAAACACAGAATTGCCAATAATGCCATAGCTAGAGCTATAGTAAGCTATAGCATTGTGGATGATTTGGCCCAAATGCCAACCGCCATGTCTGCTCTTGAGGTGCTTAAAACATGCCCAATGCAGGGGAAAGCCTTGCTAGCTACCTCAGGGGCAGTAGACCCCTCCGACTCTAAGTTGATCACCTTTGACATGGAGAACGGGGAACTGTGCATGCCATCGACCATCGCCTTCCATATTCCGGTGTTGATTCGAAATTTGGTTGTGCATCAATGCATAGTGGATGAGGGGGCATCCATGTGCATCATGTCTACCTTGGTTTGGCAGAAAATTGGATCACCAATTCTGCAATCGTCCTCCATAACTCTGTGGGCTTATGATGGAAATCTCACTAAAGACCAAGGAATCCTCCCCCATGTACCCATCACATTAGCTAGGAAGACAGTGCTGATCGACATAGAAGTCGTCAATGCTCAACTGGACTACAACCTCCTCCTTGGAAGGAGTTACATGTATGCCATGTGAGCATTTGCATCAACTGTCTTCCATCTCATGATGTTCCCCCATGAAGGGAATATTGTGACGATTGACCAGCTCACTTATCATGATCCCCAAGGGTTACCGACACCCGCCAACGTTATCCCTACCATCACTACCATTGAGCCACAAGGGACGAACACACATGCCGATGTCGTCCCTGTAATCAACACTATGGTTGAAAGCACACCATCCTCCCCACCATTGAATGTGGGCCCTAGGTTGTTTACTAATCCCACCATAATGGCTCCTTTCTCGTTAGTGTCGCCAACGCCAACAAAAAATGAAATTGCGGACTTGTGCATGGTCTCATCTAGCACCACTGCACCCAAACAACAACCGCAGCCATAGCTCCAACCATAACCACAACATCATCTGCAGCCGCAGCATTACGTGCAGCCACAATCACAACTGCATCCCTACATGCAACCAGGCAGGAGTTATGTGGGCTCAACTCTAGTCCACACGATTCCCTTCCTCTTTCCCCCACCTGGGGTCATGACCAAGCCGCTAATGGCCACCTTAAGACTACCTAACTTCACATTGGGAATTCCGGTATGGTATCTCAATCCACTATCTCAACCACCAATGCCCCAGGTTGTCTTAACCCCAGTGCAACCCATCGTGGTCGAGTCTCACCCTCCACCCAGTCCGCATAAGCCAACCGCTGCACCTGCACCTGCACCGCCCCAACCCAAAAGTGCTAGGGGAAAGAATGCCAAAGTCAGCACAGAACCATGACAAGTCCCACCTTGCACCGTCTGCGAGCAACAGGGCCATCCAACTTAGAATCGCCCTAAAATCCCAATGATCCATGCAAATTTATATGCCATGGATACAAATGAAAACATCCCTGTGGTTGAACTCCCAACCACACCAATATTCAGGAACAAGGCATTGAGGACAAACCATGCTTGCACCCTTTGCAGATTGTATGGCCATTATTCTCACCATTTCCAAGACTTGCCCGAATTTCGAATGGCTCTCGCTGACCTCCGTCAACATTCCCTTGAGTCTAAAATCACCTTAATCGAAGAATTCCACCCACCATCACCTTTTTCGGATACCATGTCCATTTACATGATGTCGAGTTCTACAGACCCTCTTGTCTCCACCATCACCGACGGTCCGTCAGACCTGTCTCTTCCATTGTTTCCCCAGCCATAGCCGCAACCTCAGTTACCAGGGAAATAGTAGGGTTCATTCCCAATCAACATTTTCCTTTTCCTTTTCCTTTTCCCTTTCCTTTTCCTACCATCCGAGATCATGAGTAAGTCTGTCTTGGAAACCCATAATCTACAGGATTTCACACTGGGAGATAGTGTGTGTTACCTTAAATCACCTACCCTACATCTAAGGACCTAGAATGTGTTGACTCATGTCCATCCAATTGAGATGATGTTGCACCTACCTCCAGGTCCATCAAAGAATCCTCCCGTCTCCAAGCCTGCCCCTCTTCCTCCAACAGAGACTGGGGAAAACGCCACAAAAATCACAACCAATACCATTTACATGATCTCTAGCACCAGTTTCCCTTCCGTCTCATTAGTTGTAGAAGATCCACCTGATCTATCCCGACACCACTTACCCGATGACGGGGAGATCTGTAAGACCGCCTTTGTTTTTACCCCATTCCCTTTAAACCATAGTGTGGAATTGATTCTTCCCATGAAAGACCATATTTCATCATCCTGCCTTGCCAATGACCTTCATCTCCACAAGGGGGCATACCTCTTCACTGACTTAGACGGTCGACTCTTGAAGAAGCCATGCAACGGGCTCCACCTCAAGAGAGTTTATGCCTAATATAACCACTATGAGTCCCTTATGGCATAGTTTTTTCCCTTTCTTGTTTTTCAACATTTTTTAGCACAAGTCATGGGCAACACCATCAGCTGCTAATCCAAAGTCACTCGGAACCAGTTCAAGACACCTCTCACACCTCCGGGCTCAAATTTACATTTTCTTATGAGACCATTGTCTCATGTTTAATAAATCAATTTTGGGACCATTTCCCATAAGTCACCTCGACTTACGAGCCATGACATGACGATGCGCGTGTCTACAGATCTGTACTTGCATCACACTTCCCGACTGCAACTCATGCGAGTTTTCGGGCCACCGCCCATTAAGGAATGTAATTTTACTTTTATTTTTGTATTTTTAATCATCTTTTTCACCGCACCTTATGCAGACATCTGGACCACTGTCCACAAAACCCTTTATTTTTCTTGCATGTATTTGGCATATAAGTGCCCCCGAAATTGCACTCACATTGCGTGTAGTCAAGTTCATCCACCACAACACACACACACACTCTCCTGGCCTCTGTCCGAGAGACACCTCTATTTTCATGCCTTTACCGCACCGATTCGTGACCCTCTGCCGCGATCTAGCCCACGCATGTATTAGTATGTTTGAGAACCTTCTGCTCCATCCATACTGCACGGATGACCTTTGGACCTCTGTCCACCGTTCCGACATGGGGCACCGCATGTGCCACCGCAATCGGTTGACCACATTGGAGTTTCGTTTAAGCTCTTTTCTGACTCCTTCAAACAATGAAAATATCGCCAAGCGCAACTGCTTCCTTTCTTGCTCATTAAATTATAGGAAAGGGCGTCTACATCATCTCATTTACCTCCTTTCGCGGACCATGTAGACCATCAATTGAAAAGGACCTCCTTGGCACACTCAAGCCAAGACCGTACCCCTCTGCATACTTTTATGCTTTCTTGGGAAGAGGGGCCGCACTTTATGAAAAATCTCACCACCGGGTGTCTTTAAGGTCTTTTCCAGCCTTCTCAACAAGAAAATATTGTTGAGCAAACTTGGTTTCGTTCATGCTCATAAAAGTATTTGAATGATCGTCCAGTCAATATAGGTTTAACCTTTTTCGGCTTGATTGGACTACCAACGGTAAAGAAGTCTCTCATCCCCCAAAGGATGGGCGAGTTCTCTTATGTATACTTTTGTCCTTTTTCGGGCACAGGAGACTACCAATGAAAAAGAGCCCCCACTGGAGTCTTCTTCGTGCTTTTAGACTCTCTGAAATTGAAAGCACCATCGAGCATTTACTGTCTCGAGCTCGCCAAAAATCCACGAGATCATACCATAACGATGTCCCTAGACACCTCCCCACAACAAATAGTTTGGCAGCATTCCCATATCGGGTCACCTTTGTTCAGAGTACTCTGCAATGTGTCTTCCTTGGATCCCTTGAATATCAAAAGTGTCCACCTCCTCCAAGTATTTCCCATCTGCAGTGACATTCCCGGTATTACAGATATGATCCCATTCCCTTGAGTCAGTTTCATTTGCTGCCTGGTCCGCCCTACTGTCACACTCTGAACAAAGGAATTTTGAGTCTCCCACACTCTCCCTGCCCCTGTTCAGTTCTTTCCCTCCCCCCCCCCCCCCCCCCCCCCCATTCAGTGAGTCAGTCCACAGATTGCTTCACACCTTTCGGTTATCTCCCTCACACTCTTGGTCAAGGAAACATCATTGCCTTGACTAGGGGCAGGTCTCCCTCTGTTGACACCAAAAAACATATTCAAAAGGATATACCCAGAGGTCCCTATTCCTTGGTTTCACTAACATCATTGATGAGTTCCTTGGACCACTTGACAGGAGTCCTTAGTGCCTCTTGGGATGGTTGTTTCTCACGTGCTCAACACCAACTACATCATCGCACTGTTGAGATTTGTACAGGGTTTGGTACGCACAGTACTTGGTCGAAGACTTCGGATGTCACCCGACTCTAGCACATTGGTGAGTCCACTCAAGGGACCTAAACAGGTTATGTCCCTTGTGATTTTTGGGTTGCGTTGGAGATAGTGTTTAGAAGCCCCGTCATTGCTTCGATATACCTTTATGATTGATGCAGCATAATTGTACCACAGAGACTCTAAATCTCAATCAGTGAGTCCACACAGCTATGTACCAGATCCAGTAGACCGTCAGTCATGAATATATAGCATTCCATGAGAATGCCATGGGTCCAATGTACCAGATCAGCATTGTATTCAGCTTCACATGGAGGCAACCATTATTGTAACATCAGTTGTATATGATCGACTCTTGTATTTTAGAGCATAGATCAAATTATTCTTTTTTGTCATTGTCACAAGCATGGGGATGCCCGCCTCGTCCATATACATGTCACACATTTATTGTATCTCACCCATTGATGGGAACCATATTAATACAAAAACCAAAAGCCACCATGCCGCAGCCCTAGAAGCACCACCTCCACGCAGCAAATCCTATGATGTTCGTTGGCCATACCTTGAGATCCTGCCCTCACACATCAGGGGGGAATCTGTTAACCCAAAAATCCCCCACTAAGCTCTCAATGGCCAACACCACCCAAGGACACCATCTCATGACCCTCATATCCCTCCATTAGACCCCCACACCCTCAAAATAGCCTAAGGATGAAGAAAAAGGGCTAAAAACCCCCAAAAGGAGCCCAAAATAGCCTCCTAGGAGCTAAAGCCCTAAAAAAGGGGCAAAAACTCTAAAAGGGGCTAAAGTTAGGGTTGAAGGGGCTAAAATCCCAAAAAAGGAGCTAAAGCCATGACCAAGGGATTAAAACCCTAAAACCCCTTGGAAAAGCTGTAAAAGGAGGGTGGGGGGTCACTCTCAAAACACTTCTCCCTTGCATATTGTTATGCTGCCCGTGGATGCTTTGAGACCTTTTCCTCTCAAACCACCCACACTCCCTCTCCTCCATCTCCATCTCCATTGAGCCATTGCTCCCCATCTAAGAGAGAGAGAGGTGCTTCCTCAAGCTTGGGCATGGTGGCTCATTTCCACTACAGAAGGTATACCATGTTTTATTTTTTGTGTCTTAATTGTTTAGTTTGCTTTGATTTCTAACCCTTGTTTCCATTTGCAGGTATTGCAAGTTATTGTAGCTTAGGATTTGTTTGCAGGTTTTTGGAGGTGGAACCCTAACCCATGTTTGTAGAGGGGTTCATCTTCTTCTTTTTGTTCTTAGCTTAGCATTAGTTTAGTTTACTGTTATTTACGTTATGTTTTATTTTCTGCATTTCCCATCCATGCAGGAACCTACCCTTCTATCCTATAAACAGAAGGGAGCCATTCCTGCCCCTGTAGCAGAGAGAAATCCTTGCTACATTTCCCATTGGAAAGTATTGAGGAATTATGGGACCCAAGATCCACAGATAACCTCTACAAGACTTGGAAGCCAAAGAAATGGTGGCAAGAGAACATTGAAGAATTTTACTATGATCTATGCACTAGAAAGATCCCCAAGAACGCAGGACTAGATAAGCTTAGATGGGGATGTACCAATGTGGGAAACTTCAATATCAAAGAGGAAATTGGGTTGCTAACAGAAACTCATAGAATGGAAAAGGAAGGGAAATGGAGGAAAATATGGGGCAGGAGGTGGTGGCCCAAAGTTGCAGCTTTCAGCTGGCTTCTCCTCAGAAGATGCATTCTCACTTGGGACAATATTCAGGCCCGCAGATTTATGGGCCCGTTGAGATGTTGCCTCTATGAAGCAGAAAACGAAACTATCAACCACCTTCTAGATGAATGCTCGATAGCAGAAGGAATATGGGAAAATGTGTAGGTATTTTCAAAAAGAACAACAGACACAATGGTCATCCTAACTTAACTATAGTAGAATGGTTGAAAAAAGGCCTTCAAAAATGAAATCTTGAATAGGGTGTGGGAGTTGTTCCCAGGCTTTCTGATATGGGTAATTTGGAAAACAAGTAATCTGAAAAATATTTGAGAATAAACACAAACACCCATGGGAGATTTGGACTATGATTGAAATTCACATAAAGGAAACTCTAACTTTAAATCACTAGACTCAGAAATATTTTAAAGCAGAGATAATAGAAAGACAAGTTCTTTATGAGTGGGGGATTTATATGTTACCTATGAATGATTCTCGCCATCGAACCTCGCTCATTCCCCCTTGAAGCTCTGAAACTTGGCAGCAGCTAATGGAAGGATCCTTCAAAATGAACTTCGATGAGGCGACAAAAGGAAATATTGGCCCTATAGGATACAAAGGTGCTATCAGGAACTCTAAGGGAAAATTTCTCAGGGTTTTCTGGGGCAGTCTAGGAAAAAACACTAATAATTTGGTGGAGTTAGAAGGGTTTATTAATGGGTTAACGTGGGCTCTACAACAACAACAAATTCCACTGACTATGGAAGGGTATTCCTTAATAATAACCAACATTGCATGAATATTTCAACATGGTGTATCCATAGTCCAGGTATCCAGGAACTGGAGGTGGGAGGGGTGACTAACAGAGCTCAAAATATTTTTTAGAGGAACCACCACAATCTATTTCTCTCACGTCTGAAGAGAAGGAAACAAGGTGGAAGATGCTCTGGATAAAGAAGGGGTAGGAAATAGAACCTCTTCCCATGCCGAAAAGACCAGTGATAAGGTGGACTACATGCCCTGGAGATGGTGCGAAGATTTGGTGGAGGAGGATTATGGAAAGATGGAAAATAAACTTCCACCTTAGGATAAAGAACAACCTCATCCGCTGGCGGGAAGGTGTAATCAAATATTCAAATTAATTCCTCAAGTTGACACCTCCCTTCGCATGTGAGGCTACCACGTTGAGCTTGTATTGATGCATGAAGGGCATGTGATATAGCTAGATGACGTTCCTCCACTTAACCCTGTCGAAGATGTCGAAGGAAAAGAGAAGGAGATGAACCCACCTGGAACCACCTTAATTAACAAAGACAATAAAAGTGGGACATGTGGAGTGGTTAAAGAGAAAGCCAAGACAGAGTGTGACATGTAGAACCAATTCAAGAGGGACGCTCTGGGTGCTAGATATAATAAATAGTGATGCCTCATTCATCGGTAGGCTGGTACAGAGTAGGGAGTGGGACTTTCCCCTTTGGGAAAACCGTTGGGCCTTTTCCAAGAACTTGTGATTGTATAGTTAACAACAAGGTAGGTGGTACAATGACACCTACAATGGGTGAACTTGAATTTGATTTTTCACATGAGAAGGAAGGCCAGGAGGATCTGGAGGTGATCAGGAAGTGCAGAGAATGTAAGGAAGATGATTCAAAGAATGCAAAAGGGGAAACTTTGCTAGGGTTCATGAATGTTGGATACGTCATCCAGAGGCTTGAAATTGCTATAAACATCCCTAATAGACATGGCTTGCTCATTCTGTATGAGAATAAACCTGAGTATTACTGTTGGTAGGCTGTGCATATTACCTTTCCTGAAAAGACCATGGAACCTCAATGGAGATTTAGGCAGCGTCAGGGGGATGGTATCGATATTGAGGGAGAGGGTTAGACTTCTTCTAGCTCCTCCACGACTGATCATAATGACAATAAGATTCCTGTCCCTTTAGAGTTCAATTGGGGGGCACAATACATGGTAGATACACTAGTCTTGGTGGAATCCAATATCACGGAAAAGGAAATAGTGTTTCTTAGGGAATATGAGGCCTATCAAGGAAGGCCCTTCACATCCAATACCTTACGGGAAGTACGCATACTCCTAGCTCACGATATGTAGTAGAAGGTGCAACACATCAAGGAATCTCTAGTCCTAATTCGCATAGGACAACACGACAGCGCTGCAAGTTTATGTATGCTTGATATGATCACTAGGGATTTCCTCGACCACCCTGGGGAGCCATCTAGGGGAACTCAATATTCTCCTCCAAGAGATCCCCCTGCTCAGTAAGGAATTGTCACATGCCCCAATTTGCAAAAACAATTTTATATTATTTAAGGAACATTGTGTTAAATTTTATGCTAAGTTGTAATTGATGACCTAGTGGGGTCAAGAATATTTAATGTAAATTCAAAATATTTTATTTATAAATAAATAAATGAGGAGACAATAGCTTAGGAGAGCTATTAAAAGAGTGTTTACTGGTCAATTGGTGGAGGAGGCTGAGTGGAGAGTAAACTGACATGTGGCAGCATCCTCAAACCACTTCCAACTGTTGCAGGTGGAAACTTCCCTATATTTGTGGTCATGATTCCCTAAGAAAGTGGAATCATAGCAGGTGGCTCATTTAATGAAAACTAACCCAGAAGACCTAGGCATCTTTATAAAATTTCCCATTGAAGAGAGCTGAGCCTGCTCATTCTAGAGAAGTGATCATTCAGGGTGAATGAATTTACTCAAGAGAAATTCAATGGAGGAGAGTCTGGAATGTGTTTGAGTGGATAACTACTGAGATTGGTCTACTTGCAGCTTTTAAGCTAAAGATCATACTGTTGAGAGCAGATTGTTATTACTGAGGTAATTAAACCAATCAGGGGACAGAGGTTTTTACAGTTGCATTCTCCACCCAGTTCTCAGCCAAGAAGACCAGGAACAGGCTCGAGGGTACTGAGGAAGCGTTGTTTGAGTACTCTCTAGGAGATTGGTAGGGAGGAATGGCCTCCTTAAGCTGTTGTCGTCTTGTCCTTAACAGGTTCTATTTTATTTTACTGTTAAAGTTAAGTAAATCTTAGTTTATCTACTACATGCATGTTAAATGTTTAGGGTTTATGAATGAAAGGTAACTGTGAATTGTTAGATTCAGTAACTTTATAAATTATTTATAGAAATGGAAATGGTTATATAAATAATGAAACAAATAGAAATTAAATTTTCAAGCTGTGTTTTTCCATACCTTAACTCAGGTCATACTCTAGCACCATTGTCTTTCTTAGATAAATGAAATGGTTCGTTTATTTGGAATATAAACAGTAGATAGGATTCTTTTATTTTGATTATGGAAAGTAGATAGAATTTACTTCGAAGTTTATAATTTATACTAAATATCAGTGTTAGGTATTGACTGCTTTAATTTATTGTAAATAACTAAATAAAAAGAAATAGGTATAAAAGAAGCAGTAAATATTATAAATATTTCAGTACTAGTTAACTGATAAAAATATAAATATCATAGTTAATAGAAGTAAGGTAAGAAAACTAATATCTAAGAAATATAAAAAGAAAAAGAATTAGTAAAACTTCTTGTAAACATTACCATTACAAACTAGTGTGTTACAACCAGAATCAAAGGATTCTTTTATAAACTTTGTATATTATGTACCGACAGTCAACGAAAACCTGAAGTATTTCTAAACTATAATTTAAAGGTAAGAGACTATAATAATTATGTAGGATTTTCTATTTTTGTTTTTAGTATAAAAACTTTAACTGTAAGTTTATCTCATTATTCTTTTTTTCTATTTGAAAAACAAAGTTAAAAACACTTTAAGTAGAAATGCAAATTTCATAACACTGTAGGGTTTATATTATTTCCTTTAACCAAGTTCTAGAAATTATTATTATCTTCTAAAAAAAGAGCTCAAAATAATTTATAGTTTACAGAGTACTAATAAATAAAATGTATATGTTTATATTAAACAGAGTAAACCAAGAATCATAACCATGTGCATTATAAATCTCAAACTAGGTAGGCTTACAGCCTATAAGAATTAAAGGGTCGAAACCCTTTTCTACTAAGAAAACTAATTACACAAAAGTCCTTTTTAATAAACTATAACTAGTTTACATTATGGACTGAAAGAGTAAAAACCCATAAACTTTACATCTAGATTGTTTCATAGTCTTCACTTTTAAACCAAATATACATAAATATTTAATATTAACAGTAAATTACATTACTAACAGATTAGGGAAAACCCTTTCCACAGTTTCATCTTCTTAAAGATCGAATAGAAAAAACTGAAATAAACGAGACAAAAGTCTTTCAAAAACCCTGAGCACAAAGAAGATTCTTATAATCTTTAAACAACAGCATTACATCATCAAGCCGTAAGGATGAGTTTTTGTTTAACCAAAACTACGTACACATCACGGCTCAAGAGCCTATGTCACCTAGCGAGCACCGCAAGGGTTTACACTTGAAAAAAAAATGAGTAAAAAACAAACTAAACATTTTAACCATCGAAGAATCCGAAGCCATGCTTCCAACCACTATAAAATTCATCCAAAAACCCTTATCATAAGTAGGGAGAACCCACATCGAAACCGGGGCTTACCGGTTGGAAGCCACGAAGTTCACCGAAGCATGAGGTCGATTTTCCACTTAAGCTTGGAGCCGTTGCAGGTACCTACAAGAACATAGTTCCGAACAATAAGTTAAGACTTTGTTCATAAGTTTAAACCCTAGCCTAAATAATATTTTTGACAAAATAAATTTCAATATAAGAATTAAAATGTTACCTGTGAGCAAGAAGAGAGTCGAGCCAAGAAAGAACAGTCACCAGTGCGAGTGAACTACAAAGAGAAGCAAGCAAACCCTCATGCCAATCCTGTGACGGAAGTAGTAAGGAACGAACTCAAAAATCCACAATGTCGTGGCAAGGAACAAGCAATGACAGAGTTAAAAACCATGTACAGACTTCGAGCTAAGCAAGTAAGTAAAGACCACTCGCACAGTAAATATTTACTCCCAAAATAAATCGAGACTACAAGTCTTGGTATCAAAACCACTCAGTAATGAATATAGACTATGAAGCTAACAAGAAAAGAAGGAGCAGCCTCTCATGGCCGCAAGGAGCCACACAGTGCAGAATACAGGCCGACAAAACACTCGAAGCCAAATGCCAAAGAAGTAGGGTTTCACATCTTTTGAGTCACCATTTCATGGAGGAGAATAGACCACGTGCCTTACAAATTTGATAACCAAGCGTGGGTCATTTTGAATAGTCAAATACTGCACATCGAAAATGATTTATATTATTTCCAATTATTTCAATGCATGCCATCGACTATAGTAAAAAGATGCATAATCTTTACCATTAATACAATCACAAAGAGTCGACCATAGTATAAAAGTGCTTATCATTTAGCCAATAATAAAATTAACAATATCGACTATATTATAACGTTCATATGATTTCATATAATTCTTATTATGTCAATCATATTTTTGCTTATGCTTTGCTTTAGAACTAGTATAATATAGGAACAACACTTGCAACGTTTCTATTTTTAGTTCGACCTTATGATAAAAGTTTTTAGATAGTGAACCCATCTTATGTTACACATAGTATTTTGTTATAGCCTATTATTGTAAACCATAACTCAGTAAAGTATGGTAACATTACAATAGCAATTGCATTATGGTTGCAAACCAAATACTATGTACATAGCTTGTCCACTAGATGTGTAAGAAGATAATTACTTTTGTAAACAAATAAAACATGTTGGTATTGCTCACGACTATTAAGAGAGAATTAGAGTAGGGATATGTCGTAAATACAATATCTTTCATAAAACTAATAGCTCTAAACTTCTCCACTTAAAACTCGATCCTGATAATAAAAGAGTCTTCAAGGTGACTAAAGACAAATTATATGCAAGAGTTTCTCTAAATAAAACTAATAACCCATTGTAAACTTACCTTTGAAAATCATAGGATTACGTTCATGCTTAAAAAGCAGTACATTTGAGTATTAAACATGACAATAGCAGTAAGATCAGGATACAGTAAAATTATTTATATGTAAAAATCATGAAACCTATGCTCATTGGAAGAATCTATAATGGACTAGGTATTATAATCTTACGACAGAAAGAAACCTTGGAAGAGCTTATTCTCGTAATGACATTTATGATGTTAAGAATAAAATTCATTATGGATAAATTGGAGATACTGTCATAGATCCAAAAAAAATAACGAAGGAATTTACGTTACCTCATCAGAGTATTGCATTTAATAATCAAGTAGTATACTAACATCTTATCATGGTTAAGAAGTACATCTCGACTTAGTTCAAAATAAACTCCTACTTGATCAAACGCTTACCTGTTGAACCTGTAAGAACTAACAATCCATTGAGTTAGCAGAATGCTAAGTAAGCCCCATTTTCAAACATGGTTTCTCACCTACTTGACAAAAGTAAATCATTAGTACATCTAGCAGCAATCTAAATGAAAGTCTTTTTTTTATATAACTTATAAAAAATAAAGTTGTATTAGTTTTCTATATTTTGAAACTAATCATTACAAATTATTAATCTGTTTCATTTTCCGCTAACCGCTAGCAGTTACGAAATTGCGATTTTAGCCATTTTATGTCACTTTAAAAATTTTAAATTTTTATGAAATTTTGAGGTTTTGACATGTGGTATCAGATCACAAGGTTCAAGCACTAGGCCTTGATGAAGCTCAACTTGCTTATATGGAACAATGAATTTAAATCATTTTGCTGATGTTGTTTTCTTTTAATGTTATCAATAGAGAAATTTGTTTATGAGTTTAACAACAGGTATGGAAAGACTGGAGGAATATGCGGAAGAGGAATCTCCCTATACTGAACAGGATAATTTACGAAGAGAACCTATACCAGAAGACATAACCACTAATTTCCCAAAACTTTTACAATAGTAAAAGAATTAAAATTTGAAATGGAATCTGTTAAAAAAGAAAATGAAAGGATTCTGAGAGCTTAGGAGGAGCTGAATCAAATCCTAATAGAAATATTTCATACTAAGGGAAGGGGTAAAAGAGCCGATTCAGAAGATGTAAGTTACCAACATAAGTATAAAAAGACTAAACGGATTAAAAATGAAAGTAGCTCATCTTCCAAAGTATTTGGTGATCAACGTAATTCTCATTATACTAGTGATACTAGTGAGGCTAACCACCATACTAGGAAAAGAAAATATAAACCTTATGAAGAAATTTATGGAGAGTTTAAGAAGATCAAGCCACCAACATTTAATGGAGAAACTGAAAAGGGGGAGGAAATGGAATCCTAGTTATTCGGGATGAAGAAGTACTTCTAGATTTATAACTATTCTAACCAATTAAAGGCTAGAATGGCTATTTATAATCTTACAATGAAAGCTTATATATGGTGGCAAGATTTAAAGAGAGTGAAAGGTATAAGAGAGAAGAACATAAATTGGAGCACATTCAAGAAGTACTTTAAAAAGAAATTTTTATTTGAACAGTACTATGAAGAAAGGGCTAAAGAATTCTATGAGCTAAAACTAGGTACAATGACTATGAAATATTTGAATAGTAAGTTTCTAAGTCTGCTTAGGTATGTGCCATACCTTGTGGATGAAAAACTGAAGCTACAGCGGTTACTTAGCTATTTACCTTATCACATAAAGGATAGGATTAAGTATGACAATCCAAAAACCTTGGAAGAAGCTATGAGGAAAGAAAATTTCGGTTATGAACAGAATCGAAAAAAAAGAGAGTATGGCCAACTGGAAGGCCAAAAAGAATAATAATTATGATCAAAAGAAGAAAGAGTTTATGCCTAATCAGAATTCTAAAAATAATAATGCCAGAAATTTTTCTAATAAGAATTTCTAGGGGAATAAGAATAATTCATAGAACAATCAGAATAATCAAAAAAATAAAGAGCCTACTAATAATCACAGTAATTACACAGAGAACTTTGAACGAAAAGAACCTGTAAAGTGTTGGGAATGCAATGGTCCACATTATGCCTCAGTCTGTCCCAATCGAAAAAAGTCTGTTAGCAATATCCACACAATATAGGAGGAGATGACTGTTGGAGATTTAGCGAGGACTATGCCCAGGATCAATGCAGCTTTGGAGAATTGGCAAGTGGACTATCAAAATTCCATGGTGAAAGTAGAAGGTAAGATAAACCAAACACCCATAGCTATTTTAATTGATCCAAGAGATAGTTTAAGTTATATTTCTCCTAATTTGGTAAAAAAGTGTAAACTACATGTTGAAAAGTTTGCAAGTTCTTGGTTGGTTCAGTTAACTACTGGTGCAAAGAGAAAGGTAACTAGTTTTGTAAAGAATTGTGCAGTAACTATGGATCAATTTGAAACTTTTGTTAAGCTTAATGTACTACCTCTAGGTTCATGTGACATACTAATCGGTATGGATTGGTTAGCGCAACATAGGGTGGTCTTAAATTTCTATGATAAAACCTTTACTTGTCTGAATAATGATGGAAAACTAATAAGCATAAAGGGAATCCCTAGGAAAACAACCGTAAGGCAGATTTCTGCTCTGCAGCTTAAGAGAGCTGTTAGGAAAGGTTGTAAGGCTTATGCAATAACAGTAACCAATGAGAAAAATCTAAGCAACATAGATAAATTAAAATTTGAGGATATACCAGTTCTAAAGGAATATGCATATGTATTTCCGAAATAAATTCTGGGACTGCCTCCGAAAAGGGAACTAGATTTTACCATTGAGCTGATACCTGGTGTAGTGCCCAGCTCAAAGGCCCCTTATCGGATGAATATCCCTGAACTTAATGAACTTAAGTCACAATTAAAATAACTCATTGACAAGAATTATATTCGACCCAGTGTATCTCCCTGGGGGGCACCTATCATCTTTGTTAAGAAAAAGGACAAAACTCTACGACTCTGCATAGATTATCGTCTATTAAATAAGATGACTATCAAGAACAGATACCTGCTAGCTCACATTCATGATCTATTTGATCAACTACGTGGAGCCATGGTATTCTCAAAAATTGATTTACGGTCTGGATATCACCAAGTTAGAATTAAAGATGAATACATCTTTAAAATAGCTTTTAGGACTCGATATGGACATTACGAGTTTGCCGTCATGCCATTCAGGATTACTAACACTCCAGCTATTTTTATGTGTCTAATGAATAATGTAATGCATACATATATGGATAAATTTGTGGTCATGTTTATCGACGACATATTAATTTATTCGTAATCTGAAGAAGAACATAAAGAACACTTAAAATTTGTCTTACAAGAGTTGCAATATCATCAACTCTTTGCAAAGTTTAGTATATGCGACTTCTTTAAAGATAAAATCCAGTACTTAGGTCATGTGGTGACTAAAGAAGGAATTTCGGTGGATCCCGAAAAGATAAAGGCAATCGAAGATTGGTCAGTTCCTAAAGATGTAACTGATGTCCGATCATTCATTGGGATTATCTGTTATTACCAGAGGTTCATTGAAGGGTTTTCGAGAATCACAAATCCGATAACCTCTTTGCAGAAAAAGGGAAAGAAATTTGATTGGAATTAGAAGTGCGAGGATAGTTTTAAAAAGTTAAAAATCTTATTAACCAGCGCACCTATTTTAACAATAGTTGATCCAAATAAATATTTTACAGTATGTACTGACGCCTACAATGACGGTTTAGGTGGAGTATTGACTCAAGAAGGACATGTTATTGCTTATGAGTCTAGGAAATTGAAAATTCATGAAAAGAATTATGCAACCTATGAATTGGAGTTCGCTGCTATCATACATGCTTTAAATATGTGGCGTCATCATTTAATTGGAAGAAAATTTATTTTAATGACAGATAATAAGGGATTAAAATATATGTTAGATCAACCTAACCGGAATGCTAGACAAGCTAGGTGGCTAGCTTTTCTAAGTGAATATGATTTCAAAATTCAACACATTAAAGTGAAAGAAAATAAGGTTGTTGATGCATTAAGTAGGAATGCAAAGCTGAATTTTACAGCAGCTATCAACACTTATACAACAGATTTGGAAGAAATTGTAAAGCAGGTACAAGGTAATCTGAAAATTGTGCAAGATTGACAGAAAAGTCAAGCAGACCTTAAAATAACTCCAAAATAATTTCAGGTAGGTGAACATGTTTTCATTAAGGTGAGACCCAAAAAGATTTCTATGAGGTTGGGTGGTTGTGCCAAACTAGAACCTCGTTATTGTGATCCTTTTGAAATACTATCCAGGATTGGACAGGTATCCTATCAGTTAGCCTTACCACCAAATTCAAGAGTTCACAATGTTTTTCAGATTTCTATATTAAAGAAATATGTGCATGATGCTACTCATGTTATTAACTAGAATGATGTACAGGTGGAACCCGAAGGAGATTTTCTGGTGGAACTAGACTGTATTCTTGAGCGGAGGGAGATCACACTTTGGAACTGCACCATTGGTCAAGTGAAGGAGCAATGGAAGCACCTTAGTCCAGAAGAAGTCGCATGGGAATTGGAAAGTCATATGCGGGATGCATATACAATTCTATTTCAGGGGAACATTGAGGACTATGAATAAATAACATTGAGGACGATGTTGTAATTTAAGGGGGTGTGTATGTCACATGACCCAAATTGCAAAAACAATTTTATATTATTTGAGGAACATTGGGTTAAATTTTATGCTAAGTTGTAATTAATGACATAGTTGGGTCAAGAATATTTAATGTAAATTTAGAATATTTTATTTATAAATGAATAAAGGAGGAGACAATAGCTTAGGAGAGCTGTTAAAAGAGTGGTTACTGGTCAATTGGTGGAGGAGACTGGGTGGAGAGCAAACTGACATGTGGCAGCATCCTCAAACCATTTCGAACTATTGCAAGTGGAAACTTCCCTATATTTGTGGTCATGATTCCCCAAGAAAGTGGAATCAGAGCAGGTGGCTCATTTAAATAAAACTGACTCAGAAGACCTAGGCATCTCTATAAAATTTCGCATAGAAGAGAGTTGAGGCTGCTCATTCTAGAGAAGTGATCATTTAGGGTGAATGAATTTACTCAAGGGAAATTCAATGGAGGGGAATCTGGAATGTGTTTGAGTGGATAACTGTTGATATTGATCTAGTTGTGCAACTTTTAAGATGAATATCATACTGCTGAGAGCAGATTGTTATTACTGAGGTAATTAAAAAACTTAGGTGACAGAGGTTGTTACCTGTTCCATTCTCCACCCAGTTCCAAGCCAAGAAGACCAGGAACAGGCTTGGGGGTATTGAGGAAGCGTTGTTTGAGCACTCTCCAAGAGATTGGTAGGGAGGAACAACCTCCTTAAGCTATTGTCGTCTTGTCCTCAACAGGTTCTATTTTATTTTACTGTCATAATTAACTAAAGCTTAGTTTATCTACTACATGCATGTTAAATGTTTAGGGTTTATGAATGAAAGGTACCTATGAAATGTTAGATTCAGTAAATTTATAGATTATTTATAGAAATGGAAATGGTTATATAAATAGTGAAACAGATAGAAATTAAATTTTCAAGTTGTGTTTTTCCACACCTAAACTCAGGTCGTACACTAGCACAGTTGGCTTTCTTAGATAAATGAAATGGTTCTTTTATTTGGTATATAAACAGTAGATATGATTCTTTTATTTTGATTATGGACAGTAGATAGAATTTACTTCAAAGTTTATAATTTATACTAAATATCAGTGTTAGGTATTGACTACTTTAATTTATTGTAAATAACTAAATAAAATGAAATAGGTATAAAATAAGCAGTAAATGTTATAAATATTTCAGTACTAGTTAACTGATAAAAATATAAATATCATAGTTAATAGAAGTAAGGTAAGAAAACTAATATCTAAGAAAATATGTAAAGAAAAAGAATTAGTAAAACTTCTTGTAAACATTACCATTACAGACTAGTGTGTTACAACTAGAATCAAAGGATTCTTTTATAAACTTTGTATATTATGTACTAACAGTCAACGAAAACCCGAAGTATTTCTTAACTATAATTTAAAGGTAAGAGTAATGATTAGGCAAGATTTTATATTTTTGTTTTAGTATCAAAACTTTAACTGTAAGTTTATCTCGTCATTCTTATTTTCTATTTGAAAAATAGAGTTAAAAACACTTTAAGTAGAAACGAGAATTTCATAACACTGTAGGGTTTATATTGTTTCTTTTAACCAAGTTCTAGAAATTACTATTATCTTCTAAAAACAGAGCTCAAAATAATTTATAGTTTACGGAGTACTAATAAATAAAATGTATATGTTTATATTAAACAGAGTAAAACAAGAACCATAACCATGTGCATTATAAATCTCAAACTAGGTAGGCTTACAGGCTGTAAGAATTCAAGGGTCGAAACCCTTTTCTACTAAGAAAACTAATTACACAAAAGTCCTTTTTACTAAACTATAACTAGTTTACATTACAAACTGAAAGAGTAAAAACCCATAAACTTTACATCTAGAATGTTTCACAGTCTTCACTTTTAAACCAAATATACATAAATATTTAATATTAACAGTAAATTACATTACTGATAGATTAGGGAAAACCCTTTCCAGAGTTTCATCTTCTTAAAGATCGAATAGAAAAAATGGAAATAAATGAGACAGAAGTCTTTTAAAAACCCTAAGCACAAAGAAGATCCTTATAATCTTAAAAAAAAACATTACATCATCAAGCTATAAGGCTGAGTTTTTGTTTAACCAAAACTACATACACATCATGGCTCAAGAGCCTGTGTCACCTAGCGAGCACAGCAAGGGTTTACACTTAAAAAAAAATGAGTAAAAAAAACTAAACATTTTAACCATCAAAGAATCCGAATCCATGCCTCCAACCACTGTAAACTTCATCCTACAACCCTTATCGTAAGTAGGGAGAACCAACATCGAAACTGAGGCTTACTGGTTAGAAGCCACGAAGTTCACTAAAGCATGAGGTCGATTTTCCACATAATCTTGGAGCCGTTACAGGTACCTACAAGAACACAGTTCCAAACAATAAGTTAATACTTTGTTCATAAGTTTAAACCCTATCCTAAATAATATTTTTGACAAAATAAATTTCAATATAAGAATTAAAATGTTACCTGTGAGAAAGAAGAGATCCAAACTGAGAAGGAATAGTCACCAGTGCGAGTGAACTACAAAGAGAAGCAAGCAAACCCTCATGCCAACCCTGTGACGGAGTTAGTAAGAAATGAACTCAAAACTCCATAATGCCATGGCAAGGAACAAGCAATGATAGAGTTAAAAACCATGTATAGGCTTCAAGCCAAGTGAGTAAGTAAATACCACTCACACAATAAATATTTACTCCCAAAAGAAATTGAGACTACAAGTCTTGGTATCAAAACCACTCAGCAACGAATACAGTCTACGGAGCTAACAAGCAGAGAAGAAGCAGCCTCTCATGGCCACAAGGAACTACACAGTGCAGCCTGAAGGCCGATAAAACCCTCGGAGCCAAATGCCAAAGAAGTAGGGTTTCACATCTTTTAAGTCACCAATGCATGGAGGAGAATAGACCACGTGTCTTCCAAATTTGATAACCAAGCATGGGTCATTTTCAATAGTCAAATAATGCACATCGAAAATGATTTATATTGTTTCCAATTATTTCAATTCATGCCATCAACTATAGTAGAAAGATGCATAACCTTTACCATTAATACAATCACAAAGAGTCGACCATAGTATAAAAGTGCTTATCATTTAGCCAATAATAAAATTAACAATATCAACTATATTATAACGTTCATATGATTGCTCATAATGTCAATTTGGCCATCGATGTTATGGACAGTTTATATGATTGCTTATTATGTCAATCATGTTTTTGTTTACGCTTTGCTTTAGAACTAGTATAATATAGGAACAACACTTGTAATGTTTCTATTTTTAGTTCGACCTTATGATAAAAGTTTTTAGATAGTGAAACTATCTTATGTTACACATAGTATTTTGGGCCTATTATTTTAAACCATAACTCAGTAAAGTATGGTAACATTACAATAGCAATTGCATTATGGTTGCAAACCAAATACTATGTACACAGCTTGTCCACTAGCTGTGTAAGAAGATAATTAATTTTTTTAAAAATCAAACATGTTGGTATTGTTCATGACTAGTAAGAGAGAATTATAGTAGGGATATATCGTAAATACAATATCTTTCATAAAACTAATAGCTCTAAACTTCTCCACTTAAAACTCGATGTTGATAATAAAAGAGTCTTCAAGGTGACTGAAGACAAATTATATGCAAGAGTTTCTCTAAATAAAACTAATAACCCATTGTAAACTTACCTTTGAAAATCATAGGATTACGTTCATGCATAAAAAGCAGTACATTTGAGTATTAAACATGACAATAGTAGTAAGATCATGATACAGTAAAAGTATTTATATGTAAGAATCATGAACCCTATGCTCACTAGAAGAATATATAATGGACTAGGTATTATAATCTTACGACAGAAAGAAACCTTGGAAGAGCTTATTCTTGTAATGGCATTTACAATGTTAAGAATAAAAGTCATTATGGCTAAATTGGAGATATTGTCATAGATCCAAAAAAAACAATGAAGGAATTTATGTTACCTCATTAGAGTATTGCATTTAATAATCAATTTATATACTAGCATCTTATCATTCTTAAGAAGTGCATCTCGACTTAGTTCAAAATAAACTCCTACTTGATCAAACGCTTACCTGCTGAACCTGTAAGAATCAACAATCCATTGAGTTAGCAGAATGCTAAGTAAGCCTCATTTTCAAACATGGTTTCTCACCTACTTGACAAAAGTAAATCATTAGTACAACTAGCAGCAATCTAAATGGAACTCTTTTTTGTACATAACTTATACAAATTAAAGTTGTATTAGTTTTCTGTATTTTGAAACTAATCATTACAAATTGTTAATCTGTTTCAATTTTCGCTAACCGCTAGCAGTTACTAAACTGCGATTTCAGACATTTTATGTCACTTTAAAAACTTTAAATTTTTATGAAATTTTGGGGTTTTGACAAGAATGTTGGATTCCTGGATATTTTTTGGGCTATCGAAGGTGCTCATTCTGCAATGATCCTTGATGTTTTCCGTAAGTTTGTTTCCTTCAACAATTTCGATTGGGATATGCTAACCAATTTAATGGCTATCTATTGTCTTCAGTGTGCAAGTAGATCATTCAGCTATCAGTGTGCAGCTTCTGGAGGATCAGCTTCGGTTGAGTGCAGCCAGGATTGAGGCTATAAGGAACCAGGCTACGAAGTTTGAGATCAACATTCAGTTTCTAGAACCTTGTGCCTTTGAAGGCATCGCCTCTGAAGCTTTGGTGTGGAAGAAATTTCTAGACACCCAAGTGGGACCCTCCTCGTGAAGGATTGGTCATTTTGTAATTTGTAACGATTTTGTAAAAATCATTTAAGGAAATTTTTTGGGAGGTGAAAAGTTGGGAAGCCCAAGGGTCATTTTGGCCATCCCAATAGTCTCTCCCTTTTGTATAAATATAGAATAATTAGAGGGAAAGGGGGATTTTTCCCAGTTAGACATGAAATATGATATTTTAAGAAGAACTATTTCTCTTTGCAATAAAGAAGTATTGTTTGCCTGTTGGAGAAATATTGGTGGCGCTTTCAAATGTTATGCTATGGATGGCGGAAAGATGAACTATTTTGTTTTTCCAGCTTTTGTCCATTAACCGTGAGATTGTTTTGACTCTTAGAGCCTTTTCTCTTGTTTAAATGATTCTTGTTTTATTTTTGTGGAGTTACCACCATGAGTGATGTATGTTGTTCATAAAACAATTAGCTATCTGATTGTTGAAATATATTTTATCGTTCATGTGTTGTAGGAAGAAATATCAGCTATCTGTAACTTCTCTTTATGATACATGCACAATTTACATTACTCACAAATAAATTATAATCTGGCTCCCCAGGGATAGATAGATAGTTAGTTACTTCATGCCTGCATATGTGATTTAGATGCTTGTGAGTGCTAAGATGAGAGGTAAGAACCTGCGCATCACATTGTGATTGCTCCTTGTATCTTTATCACCCTGCATTGTTAATTAGGCACTTGCATCTCATACTTAAGTCAAAAAATACAAAATACGGTGGACCGGGCCGCAACCGGTAAAAACCTTGTTTTGTTACTTGACCTACGGTAGCCGGACCGCAAACCAGATGGATTCCCCATACCAAACAGTCACGAGCTAGTTGGGAACGTTGAATGGGGAGAATCCCTTTCTGTTGTTGCCTGGGAATTTCCAGGCCTCAACATAACCCTAGCCCGAGTATTCCTGTCGCAGGTCAGTCTACCCCAGTAAGTTCCCCCCCCCCCCCCCCGCCTACTCCCAGTCCCCCTCCAACCCCCCCTAGATCTACTATGGCCCACATGAATGATGATATTAAGCTCCCTGTTTTCGAAGGAACTGGATCAGAGGATCCAGAACAGTTCTGGTTCTTATGTGAAGCAGTGTGGACTGCTAAGAACATTACGGATCAAGATACAAGAAGAGCGTAGCTAGTTAATTCTTTTAGAGACCACGCTTTGACCTGGATCATGAAGTTTTATAGTACTCAAAACCATGTCTTGGCTGATATAAAAGCCACAATGATAAAGGAATTTAAGAAGCCAAAATCAGAGTTGCAGTGTATCACTGAACTAAAGGAAATTCAACAGAGGCGAGGAGAATCCATGTGGGACTTTGATCAGAGGTTCAAAGTTCTGCTAGATCAAGTCAATTTCACTATTGGACCAGCACAGCATAAGGAATGGTTCATTGCAGATTTGTTAC
Source organism: Pseudotsuga menziesii (assembly GCA_001517045.1). Classification (NCBI taxonomy): domain Eukaryota; kingdom Viridiplantae; phylum Streptophyta; class Pinopsida; order Pinales; family Pinaceae; genus Pseudotsuga; species Pseudotsuga menziesii. The sequence continues at coordinate 45,679 of LPNX010768313.1, forward strand.
CGCATATTAGGACTCCACTCATGCAACAGAAGGTTGTTGATCAACAAGAGGCTTTGGAAATCGCTATGAAGCTTGAAACAGCCCCTGTCGAAGATAATTCTGGTATAGCTCAAATGCAAGCACAGTTGGCAGCGATGGCTCTGGAGCTTCGCGACATGAAGAAAGGAAAAGATGTTTGAGAAGAGGTTTGGTGTACACGATGTCAGACAGAGGGTCACGACAAGGAACAGTGTCCTGCGGTAAGAAATTACCTGCATTCTAGTGCGCTAAACCCATCAACCCTAATGTTCTATATTGTGAGATCTATAGGACAACTGGCTAGCATTGACCTGAAGACTACTATCTCCTGCAGAGGTATGTGCAAGTCCCTAAGAACCCCTATTGCAAGTTCTGTAAGTCAGTTGGACACAATGAAGATGAGTGTCGCAGCTTTGACCTCATGAGAGAACGAAATTATGATGCTTACTGGGTACAAAACGATGGACAAGGCAATGATGGATATGGTTACCGTGGTAGTACATCAGGTTGCGGAACTTTTGGAGGTTGTGGTCGTGGTGGTATGGCTGGAAGAGGTCACGGCCAGGTTGTGTGTTATATCTGTAACCAGGCAGGACATCTAGCTAGAGACTGTCGAAACCCAACGATGATGTGTCGATATTGCAGAGCCGTAGATCATGTTATTGAGCAGTGCCCGTAGCTGATAGCCAAGATTCAAGAAAGAAATAGTGCCCCTACTCAGAATATCCAGCTGATTGCTATGGAGCAATGACCTGTACCAACCATTAATGTTGTTACCAGGAGTGGAGCCATGACGGAGGTGCAGAACAAGGAGAAACAGCCTGACGAGGCTTGGGTTCGTAAGGCCCCAGAGAAAATCCCAACATTTGATGTCGAAAGAGAAAAAGAGACATTTATGGAAGCCAAGAGAGACTTTGTTGGCCCAAGCACATCAGTCGCACCTGTGCAACAACCTCAGCAATAGTCGCAGCCGTAAGAAGCATCGACAGATAAAGTAAGTACACTATCCTCCTTTTTACAGAGTTGTATGAAGCTCTTAAGGAATCAGAATGCTTTAAATGAGTTGAAGCAAGTTATTGCTTCTTGCAAACCTTAGTGAAGTTCTGGTAAGGAAAAAACTATTAATAGAGTCAGAAGAAATGGCAGGGAAATGAGACTGAATGCTCATATAAAAGAGTATGAAATGAATGATGTCATCTTGGACCTAGGATCAGAAGTAAATGTCTTAACTAAGCAGACATGGGAACAAATGGGAAAACCTACCCTTGATTGGTATCCTATACAATTGAGATTAGCCAATCAGTAGAATATTGTGCCCCTAGGAAGATTTCCTAGTGTCCCAGTAGATATTGATGGATTCAGTACCTTAGCAGACTTTGAATTTATTGAGATAATTGATGACAACAATCCCTATCCAGCCTTATTAGGAATTGAATGGGCAATGGCAAATGCTGCAGTCATTAACCTCAAGAAGAGACAGATGAATTTTGAAGGGAAAGGTTTGAGAGTCATAGTACCACTGGACCCTTCTCAAGGAGAAAGATACACATAACCACTCAGAGATAAAGATCAAGGTGTTTTGGATCATATCTACAACATCACAGCTAAGGAAGAAGATTATGTTGATCCTACTGCTGAAGGTATCATGGATTGGTAGTGTGACAGCTCCTGCATGACGGATTCCGATGATGGTCTAGAGAATTGGCAGAACAGACTTTATGAACTACATGGACACCGATGTGCCAGAATTACCAAGTCTCTTAGATGGCTTGGCTCATAGATAAGAGACTTTCCTACCTTTGATGGCTTGACAGACCCAACAGATTTTATTATACAATTCTCAGAGCAGGTACCAGATTTGCAGAAAATGGAGACTTTAGATTCAGTATTCAGAACCACAGTGGCCAGATGGTGGAATGGTCACAAAAAGTACATTCATAGTTGGGAAGCTTGTCAACAGTCCCTTCGCCTGAGATTCATGGATCGACCATAGGAGGTGCAAAGTAGGTTTAATAGTAAGACTAGCCCTCAGAAGCATTTGGAGCAATGCTACAAATCCTGGAAGGCATGTACCTCATGCAGAGTGGGTACATAGGTTTTTTCATACTCTGGAACCTATCACAAAGAACTGGTATGTGGAAGTCGAACTTCGCCATGGTACTGTAAGTTGGGATACTCTTGTTGATAGATTTGTGCTGACATTTTCTATTAATGAGGTTTGCCCTGTTTTAGACGCAGCTATTAGGTTGATCCATACTAAGGTGTTTGATGATCAAGAGATAGCAGAATACCAACTGGATTGGAAGGAACAAGAAGCTAATGCAGTAGAATGTTACAACCTCACAATTGACGAGGATGATGATCCACGCAACATTGACATTCTTGAGTCAGAAGGACACTGCAAAGTACAAAGACCAGCAGTCGAAGCACCTGAAGTGACTCAGCCCCTGAAGACACGGACCGTAAACATTGGATCAGAAGAAAATCCTAAGTATGCTACCATTGGAGATTATTGGGATGAAGAAATGGTGAGCAAAGTGACCCAACTTCTCCATGAGTATCAGGACCTATTTTCGACGAAGTTCTTAGAAATGAAAGGTATTCTTGGTGATATAGGAGTGATAAAGATCCCTCTGAAACCTGATGCGAAGCCTGTGAAACATCGCCCTTATAGGCTGAACCCTAAGTATAAAGAAAATGTCAGAATGGAGCTAGATAAGATGCTTGCGGCAGGAATCATTGAGCCTGTTGAAGAATCCAAATGGGTTAGTCCTATGGTGGTGCAAGAAAAGAAGACCAAGGGAGAAATCAGAATCTGTGTTGATCTGAGGAAGCTGAATGATGCCTGTCTACATGATCCTTTCCCTACTCCCTGTACAAATGAAGTTTTAGACAATGTGGGAGGTCAAGAAGTGTACTCTTTTACTGATGGATTTTTAGGATACCATCAGATTAGAATCGCTCCAGAAGACTGACATAAGACAACCTTCACTACAGAAATGGGGTCCTTTCAGTATACAGTTATGCCCTTTGGATTGAAGAATGCACCTGCTATGTTTTCTAGAGTAGTCATCTCCACCTTTAAGGAATTTATACATAAATTCTTAGAAGTTTATTTTGATGATTGGACTATTTTTGGGTTACTAAAAGACCGTATAGATAGTTTAAGACTTATGCTGGACAAGTGTAGACAACATCAGATTTCCTTGAACTTGAAAAAGTGTATCTTTTGTGCGCCTTTTGGAATTCTATTAGGTCACATTGTATGTAAGCAGGGATTGATGATGGATCCTACGAAGATAGTCATTATTGTGAACTTGCCACCTCTGAAGTCTGTTAAGAAGCTTCGCACTACACTTGGTCATACTCGATACTACAGGAAATTCATTAAAGGATATGCTCAGATAACAGCCCCTATGGAAACGCAGTTGAAGAAAGATATTAAGTTTGGATGGACCCCTGAGTGTCAAGAAAGCTTGGACATTTTGAAGGAAAAGATGGTAACTGCCCCTATCTTAGTATTTCCTGACTGGAATAAGGAGTTTCATGTGCATGTCGATGCATCCTCCATTGCTCTGGGTATAGTATTGGCTCAGTCAGGAGAAGGTAATATTGATCACCCTATTGCTTTTGCAAGTAGAAAATTGTCCACAACAGAAAAGAATTATACTATGATAGAACGAGAAGGTCTAGATATGGTCTATGCATTGCAGAAGTTTTGACATTATCTGTTAGGATCTCATTTTAAGATGTTCACTGACCATTCTGCTTTGAAGTACTTGGTTAACAAGCCTGTGCTAGGTGGAAGGATATGTAGATGGTTGATTCTATTTCAGGAATATGACTTTGAGATCATAGTTAAGCCTGGAAGACTTAACCTAGGACCTGACCACTTGTTGAGGCTTGAGTCAGGAGAAGAGCCCACTAGTTTGGACAAAGGTCTTCATGATGCCCAGTTGTTCACCATCTAGATGGTTGATGACTATTTTTAGGATATTGTTCAGTACTTATCTACAGTTTTTCCATTCGCTGAAATGACAACATAGCAGAAGAAGCAACTGGTGGTTAGAGCAGCCGACTTTACCTTAATAGCAGGACATCTGTATAAGATGGGACCAGATGAAATATTGCGCAGATGTGTCCTGGAGCATGAAAAGCCATTGATTTTGGCTGAGGCACATTCTGGAGCAGCATGAGGTAATTATGCAGGAAAAGCTACAGCACAGAAGATTTTGACAGCCGAATTGTGGTGGCCCACAATTCATAAGGATGCAAGAGAATATTGCCATAGCTGCGACATCTGTCAAAGAACAGGCAAACCATCCAGGAGGGATGAGATGCCTCTAGTCCTGTAGGTAAATTTACAAGCATTTGACAAGTGGGCTATGATTTTGTTGGACGTATCAATCCCCCATGCGAAGAAATATGGAGCAAGATACATTATTACAGCAACTGACTACCTTACTCGCTGGGCCGAAGCTCAACCAGTCAAGAACTGTAGTGCTACTACAGCTGCGAAGTTCATCTTTGATAACATCTTGTCAAGATTTGGGTGACCTAGAATTCTTACGAGTGATCAAGGATCACATTTCTTAAATAAGACTATTGAAGTATTGACCGAAGAATTTCAAGTATATCATCAGAAGAGTACTGCCTATCATCCTCAAGCCAATGGAACTGTTGAAGCCTTTAACAAGATCCTTGAACACGCTCTGACTAAGGTTTGCAATGTTAACCGAAATGACTGGGATCTTAGAATCTTAGCAGTACTATGGGCTTATAGAACCACCTGCAAGAAGTTGACAGGCCATACACCTTTTAGGTTGGTCTATGGACAAGAAGCAGTCATGCCCATGGAGTACATTGTTCCTAGCCTAAGAATATCTGCTTTCATAGAGATGGATGACCCATCTGTGATGAAAGAAAGGCTGGAAAAAATACTAGAACTTGAAGAAGACAGATTCATTGTAGGATTCCAGCAGCAAGTACAAAAATCCAGAGAAAAAGCATGGCATGATAGACACCTTAAGAGGAAGCAGTTCCAGAATGGTGATCTTGTGCATTTATATGACAGTAAATTCATGAAATTCCTGGGTAAGTTCAAAACACATTGGAAAGGACCATACATAGTGCACAGAGTTACCTATGGAGGCACAATTCAGCTAGCCAAATTAAATGGAGAAATTTTACCTTCCATGGTGAATGGAAGCAGATTAAAGAAGTACAGGGACAAGCTGGAACCCCCTAATCAGAAGTAACAGCAGGAAGGAGAGTCTATGTACCACGAATAGTTGGAATTGGGTACTAGACTATAATGAAGCTGTTCTCAAAACTATGAAGTGTTGAAGACTGTTAAAGTTTGAAGGTTGAAGTTTGGTTGCCGCTTGGGACAGGAGGGGTTGAAGGCTAATATTGTGTCAAAGGTACTCATTGAGGCGAAGCTGAAGTTAGTGGTTATGTCTAAGGACCATAGTATGGTGTAGCTTAAGTTGTGTCACAGCTAAAAATATGACCGGTGGGGAATATTAGACTTGGCGACGCCAGCACGTGCACTATACTGATTATCCGTAATGATGAGATTTTAGGAAATATAGTGGTGGGTGGATAGGATATACCACCTTTCGGTCAGATTTTATATCCATGATGCACAATTATAGTAGATCTAATCGCAGGATTCCTTAAGTAGACACCCAGCTCTGTACATTTCGCATTCCACAGTTTCTTCAGTTAAGACCATGTCGAATGATCGTGAAGTCCGGGAGTTATTACAAGAGTTCAGGGAGAGAGGTCTGCAAAACCTTTTGAGCAATCCACCTATGCAGAAATGTTTGACCAGGACGAAGAAAGGCAGAAGTTCGCTCTAAATAGGATGAAGAAAGGCAGAAGTTCGCTCTAGGTGGAGCGAAGAAAGGCACAGGGCCTCATGAAAAGATTCTGGAGGATCCTGAGATGCACCCTCCTGGCTGGGCGAAACGGAGGCGGCTGTTTGTCTTATGAAAAAGCACATTGACAGGCAATTCTGGGGGTATCATCTGTTAAGAACCCCAAGTTGTGGAAGGTCAAATGTTCGATAGGACATGACAGGCAGGCAGTTTGAAGGAGGGGGTCGCTGATAGAGCTAGAAGGCCCTAACCAGCATAAATATTATGAAGAGAAGGAGAAAGCAGTCGATGACATCATGCGCAGCCGCATCAAGGAGTTCACTATATTCGCCAACAAAGTTCTCCCACCAGACGAACATCAGAGTGTCCCGGGACGGGACACTGGTGATTCTTAGGGTCCTGTTGGGGCGCGCACCTTAACGGTCCTTAAGTTTGGTAACTGTGTTGTTTTTGTGGAAGATTTTAAGTGGAGTTAAGACTCAAAATAGTCTTAGGGGTGTCGGGGTTGAGTCAAAGTCCTCTTTTTGTAATAAACCCATGGTTTAAGTCCAGGGTTTAGGGTTCGGGGTGCCCATGGTTTAAGCCCATGGTTTTGTAATAAGTGCACTGTATAAATAAGCACTCTTGTAAAAGAGTGAGTTTAGGATTTTGATGTAAGATGAATTGATGCAAAGCTAAGGCTTGTTTTGTAAGAAAGGTTAAGTCCCAGCTGTGTGCGTGGACGACCTCTGCAGCTGTGTGCGCAGAGGGTTTTGGGTGATTAAGAAGATCTGCAGCTATGTGCGTGACTTTGAGGACTTGAAGGGATCTGCAGCTGAGTGTGTAGATCAGAACTGTGGTTTTTGTAAAGAGTTGAATAAAACACAGTTCTGTGGACGTAACCCCTACACTAGGGGTGAACCACGTTATATCTTGTGTTGTGGTTCTTTTGGGTTGTTTCTGTTATGTTCTTTATGCATTGATAAATAAATAACTGATAAGTAAGATCACTGCTAAAGATTAACTTTGCTATGAATTCCCAGTTAAGGGTTAAGCAAGTAACTGTTTGTTTATCTAGTTGCGAAGTTATATAAGTGTCATCGAAGCTCTGTATTGTATGATTATAACTTGTTAAAGGCTAAAGGTACAGTAATATCCCTCTTATGCTTGCAGAAACCTGGTTCTATGGCACCCCATAGCTGTTTCGGGTGAGACTGCAACCTGTTCACAGGTTGTTGCCGAAAGGGCCAACACTGTGGGTCTTTTGTTGGTGCGAAGTTAATGGTATAAAACCTGGGTCTTCCCTATAACCCAACACAAAGAACTCTGAAAGAACTTAGATTGGAGCCTGAGAAAGGTTAAAGAAGATAATGAAATAATCCTAAAAGCTCAAGAACAATTAAATACTATTCTATTAGCTAAGATACATATCGATGAAAAATAAAAGAATAAGGAATTTGAACATTACCTACCAAAAACTGCACCTTACAAACATAAGGGAAGAAAATTGGAATTTTCCAACCATAAACTTGAAACTTCCAGTGAAGAATCAGTTAAACATCACTCAAGAAAACAACAATATTCAAGTGAAAGTAGTGATGATAACAAAAATAAATAGAAATGCATACCTTATGAGGAAATATCTGGGGAGTTTAAGAAGATTAAACCACCAATGTTTAATGGAAGAATTGAGAAAGGGGAAGAAGCGGAAGCCTAGTTGTCAGAAATGAAAAAGTATTTCCAAATATATAACTATCCTGACGAACTAAAATCTAAAATGTCCATCTATAATATGACTGGAAAGGAAGATATACGGTGGCAGGATATAAAGAAGGTCAATGTAATAAAGGAAATATATGTAACTTGGAAAATGTTTAAAGGGATTTTTAAAAGAAAATACTTATCAGAACAATACTACGAAGAAAATGCCAAATAATTTTATGAGTTAATACTAGGATCCATGACTATCAAAGAACTCTACAGTAAGAGGCCCATTTTGAGTTGAAATTTCATCTAATGCCTACTGTTTTTAACAAAAACACTGGACAAAAAGAACCCTTAAAATGTTTGGAGTGTGACATGCCACATAAATTTAAAGAATACCCTATAAGAATGAAATTTTTAAATGTTCACTCCATTCAAGAAGCAATTAGAGTTGGAAACATGGCAAGGAGCATGACCAATATTTGCGCTACTTTGGAAAACCGGCAAGCAGACCATCATACTTCCATGGTCGATATCGAAGGTATGGTAAACATTCAACCTGTTTCCATTTTGATTGATCTAGGTGCAAGCCTTAGTTATATATCATCTCGAATAGTTGGATTATGTAAATAGTACCAGAAAATTTGATAAGTCATGCAGGTACAATTAACCACCGATACTAAACCTAAAGTTACTAGTTTTGTTAATAATTATGATTTTTTTAAGAATGATTTCATTACACATGTTGATTTGAATATTCAGCCTTTAGGTTCCTATCATTTGTTAATAGGAATGGATTGGCTAGAAAAACACAAAGTAGTGTTACATTGTTTTGACAAAAATTTTACATGTATAAACGATGTTGGAAACACTATAAAAGTAGAAGTGAATCCTAGGAAAGTTACAATTAGATACATCTATGCTTTACAAATGAAAATATCAATAAGAAAAGGATGTAAAGTGTATGTTGTCTATATAGTGAATGATAATGAAAATAGAAATAACACTACAACAAAACCTGTGATTAGCGTCTCTTTTAGCTTCCTTTTTAGCGTCCACTATCACTTTTAGTGTATTTTTCATCATTTTTTTGGAAAAAGTGGATGCTTTTCCACGGGATGGCACTTTTAATGGCGTTATTTGCATCCCTTTTTAAAATATGGAGCTATTTGGGATGCTAATTAGCATCCCAATTAGCGCCCCAATTAACGTCCCAATTAGCATCCCAATTAGCATCCTTTTTTAAAAGGTGGCGTTATTTTGGATGCTAATTAGCATCCCAATTAACATCCCAATTAGCATCACAATTATCATCCATATTAACATCCTAATTAACATCCCAATTAGTGTCCCAATTAGCATCACAATTATCATCCCAATTAGCATCCCAATTAACGTTTGAATTAACGTCCATAAAAACATCCCATATAACGCCCAGAATAGCCTCCAAAAAAACGTTATGAATAGCAATTCACCATATATTAATCCAGGGTTAGAGACATGAATTGCACCATGAATTTCGACAGGAAAAACATCCAACATAGTGCCAAGTATAGAGCTAAGAATTGCTCCTAGAAAAATTCCAACATAGCGTCAGGTATAGATCTAGGTGTAACCCTTGGAATAATGCCATAAATTTTGAAAGGAACCGTGCTAGGAATTGCACTAGGTTTAGAGCTAGGAACTGTGTTCGGAAAATGTCCGACATAACATCAGATATATGAATGTTAATGTCAATGATCATGATTCATGTGATAGTACTTTTGGATCTTGATTTATCATAGAAGCACCTAAATGATCGTAGTCCTGGCACTTTTGGATCTTGATTAATCCTAATGAGGGATAAATTACCTTAATGTCACCTAAATAGATCTATTGGAATTTGAGTGTCCCCAACAACATTTGATAGACCCTAATTGCATCTAATTGGCCCTAACAAAACAACGATGATGCATTATGACAATTATGATGGAGCACATGGATATGATTTGATAATTATAAGATTATATCATCCATTCTTGTGAGCTAGTAGGGCTCCTTGCTCATTGATATCGCAATCAAATTGATGATGACTACGATGACGTTATCTTTGATGAAAAGGCCTCATGTATTAAATTGTTGCATTCCACTTCTAGTTTGATGAGCAATGGTCCTTTTGAAATTGTGACAGAATTAATATTGACTAAATACCATTTTGGAGCATCAATTGAAAAATCGATTCACATCCCTTCCTTGACTTGTAGTTGATCATTGAATATTAAATTACCTACTAGTTTTGGAACCCCTAAATAGTCCTTTGGTGAATTAGTGAATACATGAATCTCTTCACTGCAAAACACTTGTCTACCGCAATGGCCTACTAAGACAATTGAAGTTGCTGGAGCCGATTCAGGAGATATAAATGAACCAAGGAAGACTAGAAGTTAGGAATAGTGTGATTGTGTTTCTCTAATGGCACATGTACTAGAGGCATGAGATTTAAATACATATGCAAATGCAGATGACCATTCTAAATGGAAGAGGGTTATGGCTAAAGTGTACCATTCCCTAATGAAAAATAAAAAATGGGATTTATTTCCTTGACTCCAAGGAAATAACATAGCAAAGTTTTGATGGGTCTACAAGACCAAATTCACATATCGTGATGTTATTGAAAGACATAAAGCTTGTTTGGTTGCAAAGAATTTTTCTTAGCAAGAAGGCATTAACTACTATGAAATTTTGCCCATGTTGCAAAGATTTCTTTTGTTAGACTGATTCTCTTTCATTTTTTACTCAACTTGGATTGAAGGTACATCAAATGGATGTCAAAAGTGCATTTCTTCATGGATATCCGACTGGAGAAATTTATGAAGGACGCCAATATTGTTTGCTGATTGAAAAAATCCTTATATGGTTTGAAAGAATCCCCCAGGGCTTGGTACTAGAAGAATGATTGTTTCTTTATCAATCTTAGCTTCAAACAATGTGAATTAGATCAAAACACCTATTTTTTACATGTAAATAATGAAACATTAATAGTGAAACTTGGTAGATGATAAAACTTGGTTTAAATAAATATTTGGTCGATACCTTTAAAATGACTAGTTATTACTGGGAACAATTCAAATTTGATACTATGTTGAAGAAACAATTGGCTAATACCTTTGAAAGGACTAGTTATTACTGGGAGCAATGAAAATTTGATACTAGGTTTGAAGTAACAATTGGATGATACCTTTGAAATGACTAACCTTAGTCTCTTACATTTATTTTTGGTATCCAAGTTCTACAAATGGATGACAATATATTTGTTTCTCAACTTAAGTATGTAATGGTATTTTGCAAAGATTCAAAATGGAAGACTACAAAGCTTGTGCTACACATTTAAGTGGGGGGTGAATTTGACCAAAGAATGTGATTCACTAAAATTTGATGTGACTCTCTATAGATAGTTGGTTGGTACCCTGATTTATTTAACTTATAGTTAATTGATATTTCCTTTCTCGTTAGTGTGGTTTCTTGATTTATGCAGGATTAGTTAGAAATCCACTTGAATGTTGTAAAGATAATTGTTCATTATATCAAGGGCACTTATTGACTTGATATAGAATATTGAATTCATACACCATACTTATTGGTCGATTATACTGATTGAAATTGGGCAAGGGACGACAACGACAAAAAATATACATTTGGCTATGTGATTTGTCTTGGTTATGGACCCATGGTTTGGTTGTGTAAGAAGTAGAAGATGGCCTCTCTTTCAACCACACAAGCTGAATATCGGGGTGTAGTTAATGCAATCATAGAGGCAATATGGATTTGGCAACTATTGGGTGAGTTTGCAATTGTTATCATTTGTGATAACTAGAGTGCAATAAAAGTTGCCAACAATCCCATCACACATAGCAAGATGAAGCATGTGGAGCTTCATGTTCATTGCATATGTCAACTAGTATAATACTTGTGGATCTTATTTATTGCATAATTGATTATCATATTGATATATTTATGAATCCTTTATTAGAAGCTAAGTTTGTGAAACTTTGAGATATGCTTTGGCTTTAGGAAGTTGCAATTATGGCAGGGTTTGCAGAAGTAATTTCACCACTTGAATCTCCATAACATTATGTTGATTGGTGGGATTGTTGGAACACCATGCTCTAGAACAAAATCAACTAACCATTTGATTGGTTGAGGTATTAGCACATAACAATTGTCTATGGCACAAAACAAGGCGAAAATCATGGAGGCTATTATGTGTTATGACCCAGGTAGTCTTCCTCACTTGAAGAGAGTTTGTTACATCTTGGCACTATAAAAGAATGACCCTATGGATCGATCTAACAAGTAAGAAATTATGTGGAAAATGGTTATGATTTTCTTATGTGATAGCATATGCCTCCTAAATGCATTTTGATGTATTTTTCCGTGCTATATTAACTTATTCTTAAGTATTGTAAAATTTTTTATTGACACCACATATTCTTAGAATTATTAACTATTTGATCTTTCCCCATTATCCAACAATTTTTGTTTTTGTTTTTATATGGTGATAAAAATATTTTCAAAGTGCTATTTGTGACCTATTTCATTTTTTTAGTATAAAAAAATAAGTAAACTCAAAAGCAAGCATGACCTATCTAACCCAGCATACAAACTTAAATGAGTAAATACACATATGAGAAAGTGATCATAGTTAATGAAATAAAATTTCATTGAGTCCATTGAAGTGGAATGGAGAAATGAACCCGATAAGTGATTTCCTCATCATTTGGACAGAAGAACACACCAAAACCCCAAGGAACAATAACCTAACTATAAGGATTAATCCTAAATAGCGATGAACTCATTTTCTTTTGGGTTATTATGTTGTCGACGAGATATTTCCACTCTCGCTGACTCCGATAGAGAGGTTATCGATACCAGATATCTATACATGTGAAGTATATTTTACTCTGCAGCGAAACCCTTGGGCGAAGGCGAGGCTTCGATTTTTTTGCTTGTTTTGTTATGTCTTCGTAGCAATTATTTTTCGAGTGAAGAACAAATTGTAGTTTTTGTCGTCCTGGACAACACCATTGTTGTACAAGCAAGCTTTTAGGCGTCCTATAAGAAACATATGTTTCAGACTTTTCTCTTGGAGAGCATCTGCAAGGATTCTTTACCTGGGGAAATATGGGTGTTTCTACATTTTAGAAATGGTTGGATGATAAATATCTTCTAATAGTAATGGACGTTACATAGGAAGATCCCATTGAGATCAATGGCGTTACCATTCCAGTCGATACCAGCAAGCTTAACCCTAATAATATGGAGTTCGATAATCTTTATCTAGACATGAATGAGATTATTCATCCCTGCTTCCATCCCGAAGACCGGGTATGCATTTATTTATCAGATCCTGAATATTTTTTACACATTAAAATTTTGGGACCATAGAACTGAAAAGAGGGTAATCCAATGTTAAGAATGAATTTACGCAGTAACTGTAAAGATGGTGAACGGCCAAAACTTTTTAACCGAAGAATAAATTTCAAGGAAGTGCTGATTAAATTAAATTTTTTATTTATCTCACATGGGTCATTTCTCAAAACATTTTGACACTAATTGGAATTTGATGCTGATTAAATTAATTTTTTTATTTATCTCACATTGGTTTTGAGGTCGCTTTCGCTGCAGCATATACCAATGGTTTCGCTTACCCCTTTTCCTCCTCTATGGGATGGTGTTGTGACACACCCTGGGTGTGTGTGATTGGTTGTGGGATGAAAATTCCTGCTTGGCCAATGGGGGTGCATTCACAGAGTCAGTGGCCCACCTTCTATGTGATCGGTTGTGAGATGAACATATGTGCTTCCTCAGCCCCCTTTCCTTCTCTGCCACTCCTTGTATTTTGCATCATATCTCTGATATTTTTCTTGTATTTCCTCTCTCACTACGTCGATTTCTGAGCTTTTAATTCTCTCTATCATTTACACTCGCAGTGTCGTAGTGGACCTTTTCCTTATATTCGCCAAGCACATATTTTTTGGATTTTTCTTCTTTGGCAGTTTCACCGTAGTGTTTAAGTAAGCAAAGGAGCAAAGATCGAGTCTGTATCAAGTCATAAGTAATGCAAAGAAAAAACTCCTCTTTTGTTGTTTCTTTTTAGGGTGTTTATTATGTGATTTTCAATGGGGTATTGTGACAACTTCACATGAAAAACAAAATGGCGCCCCAATATTAATTGAACATGACTTCGATCATGCCATTTCGGGGTTGGGTTTAGTGATAAATTGATTGTGGAATCTTGACATTAACCTTTATAAAGGATTATAGATTCCATTTTTGGTTTGTTTGTTAAGTTTATCACTTAGTGTACTTCAAATTCATAATGTTGGCGCATGCTACTTTTGAGTTGTCTAGATTGTTTTATTCTACCCTCGATTTTCAAAGCACAAGATCAACTGGAAACATGATTAAATGAGTGTCCCAATTACCATCACAATTATCATCTCAATTAGCATCCCAATTGACATCCCAATTACCGTCCAAAAAAGAATCCCATATAACACCCAGAATAGCCTCCAAAAAAATATCCTTAATAGCATAGCACCATATATTGATCTAGGGTTAGCGACAGGAATTGCGCCATGAATTTCAAAAAGAAACAAATCCCACATAGCACCAAGTATAGATCCGGGAATTGCACCTAGAAAAAATCCAACGTAGTGTCGGGTATAGAACCAGGTATAATGCCTAGAATAATTCCATAAATTTCGAAAGGAACCATGCTAGGAACTGCACTAGGTTTATAGTTAGGAATTGTATTCGGAAAACGTCTGACATAATGTTCGATATATCAATGTCAATGGCAATGTCAATGATTATGATTCATGTGATAGTACTTTTGGATCTTGATTTTTCATAGTGGCACCCAATTGATCGTAATCATGACACTTTTGGATATTGATTAATCCTAATGAGGGGTAAATTACCTTAATGTCATCTAAATTCCTCTAATGGCATTTGAGTGTCCCCAACAACTTTTGATATACCCAATTGGAATATGATTGGAATTGGTAAATACTTAGACCTTAATTTAAATCTTGGTTCATAACAACCATCCTTAATGTTACAAATCTTGATATGGCCACCATATTCCTCTTGCAGGTTAAAATTTTCCTATGAAGGGCTTATGTGATAACTAAGGCCCTACACTACAAAGTGTACCAACACAACCAACTCATAATAGAAAATAGAATAGTTCAATATTGTGCCTAAAATGACTTCAAGTGGAATGTAATGAGTTTACTTTGTTGCAATAATATGTTTCCCAAGCATGTCAATAGGCATCCACCTTGACTCTAAAGGCTTGTTAAATGCCATAAAAGACAACTTAGAGAAGTCACAACTCTTCACTTGATATGTTTATATGCTTGATGGTGTGCTATGTCTCAACTGATTTAGTATCACATTACTATTATTTACTTAGAACACCTAAGGAAATTTCATTGAATACATTATATATCAACATTAAATACACCCATTAAACTCAAAACCATCGAGGTTTGGAAATTACATATGAAAATCCATGTCAACCCTCAATTTGGCCATTAAATAAATCACATAAATTCCTCCTTATTAAGCACATGACCATGTGAGATTCGTTCGATAGTCGTGTTACATGTAATCATGTGATTTATGTAAGTTTACATCTAATTGAATGGAATGGTTTCTCGAAATCTTGGTTGGTGAAGCACACCCCAAACCATACAAACCTCCTCATTGAATTGCAATCATAAGGCTAGCCTTGAGTTGAATGCGAACACGTGGGTGAGGCATGGGTTGAGATTTGATCCAAAGTTCCACTTCCCTCCATTCTACCTCCATGAAAATATATAATGAAGTCCTCCTCCTTTTATTTCCATAATATTTCTTGTGTTGATGTTACATTGCTAATGTTATGTTTCTAATACTATGCCAAATTTTGAGAAGCCTCTTTCTTCCATTCACCATTCTTGAGTTTCCTTGGCATCATGATGCCCAATTTTCCTCTCAAAGTGTTCATTGCATAATGGGATGTTTAGATAGGATTATGCTACATTAGCCAAGATTGAAAAGCACCTTGCTCCAATATTTCATTTGAGCTTACATAAGTGGTTATGATAACCATTTCTTCCTCTTATGAGTACATTTCATAAGGGGAGGGATTGTGGGATTGCTTCCAAATCAAATAGAGGCTAGTGGAGGAAATAAAGAACCCTCCCACACATAGAGTTTGGAGACAACATATGCCCCAACCTTCTTGTTTTAGTTGGGGGGAGCATACATCTTGGCATTGATTATGTAAGATAGTGAAAGCGAGGCTTTAATTGTGTGGAAGAGCCTAATCCTTGATCTTCCATATGATATTTGGTTGGTATTGAGTGGATTGATCCCTTAGACATCATCTTAGTCATCTCAAGAATTTTACTCTATTGAGGCTTAAGATTTTTCCCAATGTTAATTTTCATGTGAAACACCCAACAATACCAAGTGGTTAACAACATGGTCACATGGAAACATCCCGTTTCAACCACAACTTGATCATAAGCAAAGGTGAAGAATTTATATGATTGACATGATAATACCCCTTAAACCACATCTCCTCACTGAGAGGAACTTCAAAAAAATTATATGTTTTTACTCACTTGAGGGGTGTGCACATATTCCGCTCCACTAATCTATATTATAGGAGAATAACTCAATGTCAATGAATATGTTTAATTATTATGCTTATTTTTATAAATTTGTGCATTTGATAATGATTCTTTATATCACGAAAAAATCCACCGATCAATTCACATTTTAGTTATGCTCATTCAATATTTAGATAGATCATAATTTAAAAATTAAATTATTATTATACATGTTATATTAACAACATTAAAAATTTAAAACACTAACACAATATAAAGTTATTTTAATTTCGATTCAATCCAATATATCATGGTATAAATATCCTAAACTTAAATTGTGATTGTGATAAGTTTATTTAAAAATATTACATAAATAGCTAAAAAACATATTAAAGAAAACAAAAACAAAACACAATATTACATAAATAGCTACATAAACATATTAAAAAAAAACATAAGTCTTATTTTCATTTTCAGACTTGAGTGTGAAATTGAATTCTTAAATTTGGAATTCCCTACAAATACCATGAATTGGTCATGAAACCTAAACCTTGTGAAATAATGGTTTGATTTTGGTACCAAAGTTTAGGTGCCTTAAGACCATAGCAAAGCCAATGAGAGGTCCAAGGATCGATTACAATGACAATGATGGTATTCTCATTGTCCACATTCAAGTGCAAAGACAACCTCATTATAATCCTATCAATCTCCATAGCATCTGCGTTTGTGTGTGAGGGCATATCATGGCACCTCATCTACATCTACAAAAACCCCATCTATAACAAATTCCTCTACTCTACCATCAACAAAACCAAAAAAAACTAGAAACCCTAAATATCGCCTTTGCATTGGCCTTGTCCTCTTATTGATAGTTCTAAAGTTGTGTAACCAGATCATTATAGTTGATAAATTAACCTTGACATGCAGATTGCAACATGCAGTTGACAGACATGGCGGTAGATTCTCAACCTATAGAAGCCAAGGAATTGTTCCTTACACGAAACAAATAATCCATCAAAGCCTCAAGATATTGATCTTGAAAGAAGGGGAATCATGTTATGCACCATTTCCTAGAGATGAAGAAGAAGGTGAGATTTCTAACACACATACATTCATTTGTTGTTTGCCAAATATGCTTTGTTCAACGTCGAAGAAAACTATGGAGCATATTCATATATGCAAATGCTTGCATTGGATTACATTACTCTGGTACTATTTTAGATGGAACCCGTTTCGATTTCATTAATCCAAAACAATCCATACCTTTGAAAAACAACCTTATTAAACTTATTTTTGACAAATGAAGGGGAGAACATCATAGTACAATCTCAATTACAATGTGTTTTTTAATGAATCACCTTTATAGTCAAATGACATATTATATTTATATGTCCTTTTAACTCAAGTCCTTTGCAATAAAATGACACAATTTAAATAACATCATTGATGCAACATGTTAACCTTGAAAAAATTGGTATGGCACATTACATGTGACCTAACATCAACCTATGGAAAGGATTCTAGGTTCCATCTTTTCTTTGTTTTCTAAGTTTATTACTTAATGTACGTGAGATGCATAATGTCGACACATGTTACTTTTGAGATGTCTATGTCATTGTTAGTAGGATTTTTTGTTCTACACTCTATTTTTAGAGTACATGATCAACATAAAACATGGGTAAATGGGCCTATTGTTATCTTTTAATTGGAAATTAAACTCTTTAATAGAAACATGTATTTTAATTGAAAATTAAAATTTTACAATTTCAATTACATCATTCACACAACATGTTGAACTTGCAAAATTTTGTATGTTGCATTATGTGTGCCCTATCATTAACCTTTGAAAAGGATTCTAGGTTCCCATGTTTGTGTGTTTCTTAATTTTATCACTTAATGTAGTTCAAGTGCATAATGTTGTCACGTGTTACTTTTTAATTGTTTATGCCAATCTTAGTAGGTTGTTTTGTTCCACCCTCCATTTTCAATGCATATGATCAACCAAAAACATAGGTAAATAAGTTAGTGTTATCTTTTAATTGAAAATTAAATTTATTAATGAAAACATATCTTTTAATTGAAATTTAAATTCCTTAATAGAAATATTATTAAAGAAGGCTATTTTTTAATTATAACATAATTGTTAGAGGGGTTATTGTTTCCTAAAACGTTTCCTTTATTGCTGGAAAAAATTTCAAAACATAATAATAAAAATAAAAATTAGTTGAAAACGAAAAACATGAAATAGAATTAAAAAAATATGTAGTTGGAGGGAAAAAATATAAAATGAAATTAAAAAATAATAATTGGAAGGAAAAAATATGAAATTAAATTCAAAAAAAAATTAATTGGAAGGAAACAATATGAAATGAAATTTCAACCATGAGTGGGAGGCCCATATAAGAAAACATCTCAGCGCCTCTGTCTTTGCAAGAAAACATAGTTCTTGGCCTTGTCCATTGCAGGAGGCAGCGAAGTGTGTTAAGCTTATTTTGAATTGAAGAAAGTGCTAATCTTTGAGTCGGTTTTCATAACTCAAGAACTTGATTAGATAGGGTTTGTACAAAATTAGCAGAGAATGGGATGTTTTATCACATAGAGACTCAATACCAGGGATTTAGGGGAATCAAACGCGTGATTCATCAGGATTTGGAACTAGAGTGGATGTTGTGGACTTTGGATTTCTTGCGTAGGGATACAAATCCATTCATAAAACTAATCGAAGAAAATGCTTCAAAAGGGTTTGTTACGTGTTGTTTCTTTCATTTGTATATGTGGCTCTGTGTTGTTTCTTTGGTTTGTTATGTATTGTTTCTTTCATTTGTATCTGTGGCTCTGTGTTGTGACTATTAGTGTAGTTTATTTGTTTTTTGTTTGGAACATTTAGTCCATGTAGTTTCTGTGTTTTCATTTGGAACAAACTGATTCAGTAAATAACATAGTTCTGGTTGACAGTTTCAAACTACTGGAATGCCCGATCCAACAGGAAATATAAGTTCCCCACCTACCCATTCTTCTTGCTTTACATTGAATAATCATCTATTGTGAAGAAATAATATGATCTTTCAATTTCACTAAGCATCGCTTCTCAACCGGATCTAATTCCACTACTAGATTTCTCTATTCCAATGTGGCTCCTCATTGGGATATCCATAATTGGTAGGAGGATCCAATTGAGATTACCATTTCTAGCATGAGTGGATAAGTTGCTACTACTAGCTCTTCCTCCATAGGGTTGGAAGCTTCATTCTTTCTAGGGTTGAACCATTGTTGCAATAAATTATTAGCTGGTCCAATATGGAATATGGTTATACCTGCAAGGTTCCCTCCTCAGATACCTATAAATTAGCATAATTTAGAATATGGAAGACATCAGGAATAGACTTTCCAAGAAAAGAATCGAAAGTATCTAACCAAAAGTGCCAAGGAATGGGGTAATTCAAACGCAGTCATTAGGGGGATTGGTTTGGGGAGATCCCTTATTGGTGTCAGTGAATGGGAAGATTGTAAGCAGCCATTAAGATATATATGTAGTTTATGTGTTTTCGTTTGAAACATTTAGTCCGCATTTGTTGACATTCCATCTGCGTTTGTTGTTAAATGATGAATCATAGAGAGATGGATGCAGCCAGACAGACATATCTTTCCGCCAGCAAGTCGATGAAAAACAAATAGAGGCATGGCGATGACTACAGGATATGATGATAATATCTATCGGCCTCAATCGTGATGGTGATGGTCAATCTTATCAAGTTTAAATTGAATTTCAAGTGAGAGAGAAGGGATATTTGTATTTATATCGGCTGTGAATTGTTATTTCATTATTTTCGATGACAAATTAGAACTAGAGGGTTTCCTTTTCCAATTCCTGCTTTGATTATTGTTGGTTCACTATTCAAAGAGAAAATTTATGATGAATATGATTTTTTATTAAAATGTTCATCAATTTCCAGAAGGTGCAAAGTCTACTTCTACTGAATCATAGTAAAAATAAGTTGTTGAAATGACTGAATAAAAAATATCAACTGTTGCTCCATCTTTCTAGCCATCATCGTCGCCTTCATAGGTACGATATTATGACCTGCAAACATTGTCTCGGATCTCCGCGACGATTTCAATCTCATCCTCCAATAGATAAACAAAGTTTCTCATCTCGATGAAGCCCTTCAGGTTACTAAACAGATGGTGAGGGAATATGGAGCTCAGAACGTTTGCCTTGCCGACCATTCCCTCGGAGCCGTCATTGCTCTCAAAGTCGATCGAATAATGGCGAAGGAAGAGCTTAAAGTGGATTCCCATCTGTTCAATCCTCCAATTTTTTCATTGATTTTGGTCAAGGATGAAAAATTGGGCATTTTTATTCACAATCTCCGTGAGAGTGCCGTTGGACGTCTGGCCAAGGGCAGGAAGGACGATGCCCAGGATCATTCCACCCTCATTTCCCTCTAGAAGTGGTTCCTCAACTTATATATTAATGTCTATGATCTGGTGTCTTGTAATTATTTCTATTATTTTAGAGCTAGGTAGAGTTTCACTTCCCATAGCTCCATTGTTAACTTGGTATTGTATTTATTGGGGCTAAAGTCAGAACCCTATCATCTGTTTCCCTCTATAAATCTATATATTAATTCTACTGGGCCCGGTGAATTCAAATTAGCTCATGGGATTTATCAATGGTGGTCAGAAGACACTCAACTCCAAGCTGAGTAGTACAGCTTGAATGTGCAGGAGTTTGCAGATCGTCTGAACAAATTTGAGGAAGTTACAGTTTCTGGCAGCTCTTAACATTCTATGTAAGTTTCCTAAACTTAATGTTTCCTGAACTGAAGGAGAGAAGTTGGAAAGTCCTTTTACAAATATGAACCCTGGTAATTGATAATTCCATGCTTCTTAGGTATTCAGAGGCCCACATCAGCTATTTATTACTTTTCAATCATAAGGTGAATTGCATTGATTCTTGCAGAATGTTGTTCTCTCATATTACTCTGATAGCGTCCAAGCATATACACTCATATGGTATTTATTAAATGTACATTGGTCAAAGAATGTATCTCTGGAATTTGATCTCTCTATTGGGTACTTGCATGCTCAGCACTACAAATGCAGCATTCAATAGAATTGAAGCTTTAATCAGGCATACAATTAGGGCAGTTTGTATCTTGTTCTGATTTCATGATCACTTTTCTAGGATTTGAGAAAGAGACAGATTTTATTAGAAAATCAGTAGACATTGAGAGACCATTTGTTAGAAATTTCAACAATACTCTAATAATGAATTAACTTCATTCTTTCATATGTTTCATGATTTCTTTTCGTTCATAAGCTGCTATGTTGCAGTTGAGAACATAAACTCTATGTTATGCTTCAGGGACATGATATCATCCTTCTATACTTAATTCCTTCGCTGAGAATACAAGCTTGTTGGTATACTGCTACAGATTGTTAGCCTTCTTTGTGTATTACTTTCCTTACCTTATTTATCCAACTTATTTGTATAATATTTTCTTCTTATTTTCATTAGTAGCTGGTATTTCTTCAAAGGCCATTGCACTCATCTCTCCCTCTTCCATGCGCATTAAGTTTCAATGTTACATAAAATACATCTAATGTCTCAAGCTTTCTTGTCATTACCTTTTTCAATGAAAAAATTATTTTATAAAAAGGTGAAAAAAATTATAATTAAATATAAAGTTTAAAAAAATATTGGTGGCTCTGCAGCATGGCCTATACTTTTGATGATTCCATATAGATTGAAAAACGTTGATGTTTCAGATTTAAGGTTTACTGTTAACTGCTATGCTAATTACCAGATTCTACCATAGTACTAACTACCTCATACCTTAGCTTGAGTTGATACATATCTTGGTTTTTGGCATACTAGTCTTTAACAAAACATTAAAAAGCTAGTTAATTTCTTGCCACAAGTTAGACATGGAAGCAATGCACGGTCAGACCTTGGAGACGAAAGGGTATTTCCTCTTAACATTTGTCGAGGTTGTTTTTCTTCAAACCCCCTTGCATATACTTGTACTTCTTCAACTCCATTGGCATTGAAACACTTAGGGATTCCATCTGGGTTGGATTTTCCTGTACTTTCCATTAATGTTCTCTAGAAACTGACCCAGTTTGGCCTCATGGTTAGCTGATAATTTTGAAGGTTATCTTTATTTTTTCACAGGTGAACCAAGATCAATAGATTTCCTGCTATACTAAAAGTTCCATGCTTTGGATCCTTCTTCATTGGTACTGTGGAGACTTTTTATGCAAAAGCTTTTTCTTAGGTGTCCATCAACAGATGCAAGTTCGAGGATGTTCAGATTTTCTATTCCATCAGAGTAAATCCATCTTAACTCTGGATTTATTAAGCACTGAGAGGGATTGAAAAAACAATTGGAATATAATTTTCTCTTGATTCTCAATAGATCTCGAATTAAGATGGATCTATGCTTGTGTGCTTTATATGTGTATTAATGCATGGTATCATTCAGTTCACTATTGATCATACGTGGGTTGATAAAAATCAGTTAGGAATGGTTCCCAATAGGATCCCCTTAGATTCCTCTTTTTTCCAATAGTTGATATCAATATGATTTCGTTTTTATATATATAAAGAATTGTCAATGATGATTATTTAACGCACCTTAGATTTGTTACTACTATGTTCTTAGTTTTGTATAACATATTATATTTTCTTGATATATGTTGATAGACAAGATGGATGGATGTTACAATGAGATGGACATTACAATCTCTTCACCACTGGCTTGTAGAATATGCCTAGACATTACAATGTCTTCACCACTAGGTTGTAGAATGCACCTTGCTTTTGTTGGTGCAATGAATCAAGGATCTTTGCTAGCTATAATATGCTGTGATTGTCGAAACTTTGGGTTACTTGATATGCCATAAGGTTAGTTCATGACTTGGCAAAGGCAACCTTTTTCTTGAGCCTGATTCTGGCCACTTAGTAAAAAACTATTTTGCAAAGGATCCCTTTCTGACTATTCTTGAGAACCAAGTTTGATGGGACAACATGATGGAATTCCTTGATACATTTTGTGTAGATTTATGATCAAAAATTCGGTAGCATGAAACATCGTGTTAGAGATGTAGTAAATGTCTTGTTTTGGGTTGGCTACGCATTCAAAATTGGCCTTGGTTTCAACACTAACATGTTTTCAAATTTCTCAATATCCCCTTTCCCCCTCTGGGATTTCCTAAAGATTTTTGGGAAGTGGTGGAAAATAAAATTAACAAAGTCACAGAGTCTTTGGCCAAAGCAGAGAAATTTATATCTACTCTAAACTTTTGGCAACTATTCATGTTTATTACTTCTTGTTAACTGGAAAACTAGCAGGGTATCCCAATAAGCACATGCATAGAATTGTGACCCAATGTCACCTCAATCACAAATCCTAAACTTCTTAGGAGTATCGTAACCTCCAAGGGGAGAGCCCTTATTTGTATGCCTGTCAATATTCACAACAAACACCTTCCACAACTTCAAGCATAGATCAATGCCTTCAATGGGCTTAATGGAGTCAAGGATATCATTTAGGCAATTGCAAGTTAACATATGACTTATAGAATATAACAGTGGTTGAGAAATTACAAGGGCATTATCACAAGTAAATTATCTAAGCCTCTAATTAACTGTGAAGCTACTGCATAATCCACTAGTATTATATTAGAACTGTTACGTGCAAGTGTAATCAGTAGATAACAAGTGTATAAGCATAGCAAATGACGTAAAACATACCCAAATATTGGGCACTTGTTAGATTATTAGTGAGCTTTACTTTCAGATTGGGCGCCAATAGTATGTAAACAATGTATTTGAGCATAAACAATTAATCCAAACTATAGTATTATATCAGCATTTCATAGACTGGCATTTTGAGTAGGAATGGCATTCAAATAATTGGAGGAAAGCTCAGACTATTAATTGTATCAGTACCCAACATAGATATTGCTGCATTAGAATAACATTGATTTAGGTGACAAGGAACAGTAAGAACACTAATTGGCAGTAGCATTCATTCTAGCATAAAAAAAGGAGGTTTGATCCATTAATTTAGTCAATTAAATAACCACTTTTTATTAACCACCATGTAGTCACCTAAACAATACTCTATCCATCAATAGTGTCATAAAAAATTTGCATATATTATTTTAAAAAATACCGTGGGCAATGTGCAACCTTAAAGAATCAACAATTAATCTATCACAACATTAGTGTAATCTTTTTGTAAATAGCACCTCATTTAAGAGTAAAAATCACTTCAAACGGTATCCTATTTAGTCCTTTATATCAGCCCATTAATTTCAGCTTTAAATTTGCCAAGTTTATGTCTAATGTTTTTGTACTAACCTCTGTGTAGCAGGTAGGGAGTAGCAGCAAGGTAGGTGAAGGCAGGCTTCCTCCAAAGGACCTTTAGGACCTCATTTTAGGTTTCAAGGGGGTGCTAGAAGGTAGAGAATGGAAAAGGAAAGGAGCACTGGGGTAATGCTAGGGCTTAGTGCTTCCATTACTCTAGGTTATTGAGATTAGACATCATACATTGGATTTAATAAAATATATTATTGGCTTGTTAGACTGTATAACTCCCTTTTAATAGGTACACATTGAAGTTTTTGTTTTGATTTTGATCATTGTAAGCGTGATATGGCCTTTTGCATTACTTTTAGGACAATTACATTTTAGAAACATGTTTTATTGCATAATCAAGTATCAAGTATGGAAAAGGTCACCTCACTAACACTTAGGCAAAGACTTGTTTTCCTCAAATTTATAGTCATATTTCAAGAGATGTATGCATTCATGGTTCCAAAACAGGTCATATTATTTTCTCATTCCTATTTGACGTTCTAGAAAATATATTTTATTTTATTTCTGAAGCTTTTCCATATATTGAAATATAAAGGTTTCCTATCTTTCCATTCATTGAAATATATATTGGTCAAATTCAACAAAAGTTAAGGTATTAATTTGTGGATACATCATACATGCAATACTAATTGAAGAGTCGAAGTTTTGATAGTGGATAAGGTGGTAATTTTTTATTTTGTGAGAAAGTTATTTTAAAGCTTATTCTTTGCAGACCAAAACACAAGGGCCTTCAAAGAGGTTGCAATTATTCGTAGTTCATGTGTAGGGGAATATGCATTTGGTTTTATTACATCATCACTTGTCATTCGGGTACTTGTTTATGCTCTAGAGACTATATATCCTTGAAGTTGACTTAATGCCAAGTATTCTACATAGATACTGAAATTGAGTGAAATATGGAAATGTCTATTGGATATCTGCAAATTGATATCTATTTGTAGATGACTATTGACATCATAAAATGCAATAAAACTGCATTTTTATTTGTAAAAATGTAGTGTATTTTGAAATGATTATAATTTAACAATTATTTCAATTTGTATTGAAGGCAGTTCTTATTTTTCTCCATTTTTCATATGCAGGTTGAGAGTGGAGATGAAGAACTCTGCAATGTCTATGTTCCCATGAATCATCTCTATATTGGTGGCATTGCCTCCTTAACTCTAAAGATATCATTCGACCAAACTTGTTTGTTCATGAAGGCATGGGTTGGCATACACACATTTTCCTCTCATTATTGTTCATTATGCATGGTGTATATGTTTCCAATGTATATTTCATTCTATTTTGGACTTTGTTCCATATATCTAGGGATGATACTTTATCCTCTTCCTTTAACTATCCAAAACATGTTCTTGACATGTTGTTTTATGTTGTAGTTGGTCCTAAATAATTTGTCCATCCTAACTTCACTTGGAATATGCGCTGACTTTATATCCTAACTTCACTAGAGACATGGACTATGACTTTATATATTGTGCATCTATATTAATGGGAAGCAATCATAGGAGGAAGGAGAAGATTAAGAGTGTGGTATGGTATCCCAATAAAAGGATATGCTACTAAAATAGTTATACTTGCAATTATTGTAGTCATAACATAGATAACAACCACAAGCCAAAGAAGGCACACAAGATATGACACTGAAATGACAGGTGATGTTAATGTATAGTGAGTGAGGATGCCAACAAATCATTGTAGAGATTTGCACTTCAAAGCCAGCTTGTAGATTAGAAAATATTTTGGCGGGGGTAATGCCCAAGTTCAAATCCTATTGGTGACATGTTTGAATCCATATATATGTATGTTTTTCATAACTTGCTTGATCATATATTATGAACTTATATAATCTATCCTCCTTTTCCAGCGATTAGATACTCAAAGGCATGTATTGGTATTTTTTACTATTATAGAGGACTCTATAAGTTAGGTTCTCAAATTCTAAAAGGGTTCCAGCTGAAGGGAAGAGCGCCTGCCTTACAAGCAAGAGGTTGGTGGTTCGATTCCTCTGTGCCCTAATGATATTTCAATATCAGTTAAAAATGACTAAATTAGTGACAGAAAATGAGAGATAAGTTATCAAATAAAATGACCAAAATTCGCATATAAAATGACTAAAAAAACTAAATTAGTGACCAAAACTAAGAGATAAATGACAAAAAAATACCAAAATTCGCATATAAATGACCAAATGACAGTTTTGGTGGCTAATTTTTTGGTGCAAATTTGGAAGCAAAAATTGGCACATATTTGGAAGTAAAATGTGGTGCAAAATGGGATGCTAAAGTGGTAGAACAGATGGATGCAATATTGGATGCTAATTTGGATGCAAATATGGTGCTAACGGGGATGTCATTTAGGAAGCAAATGTGGACTCTCTTTAGGAAGCAAAGCTGGACGCTATTCTGGAAGCAAAAAAAGAGATGCTATTTTGGATGTCATAAAGGATGCTATTTAGGAAGCAAAAAAATACATTTTTTGGGATGCTTTAAGTTTTGCCCATGATGCATCCCATTTAGCATCTAGTTTGACCACTCAATGTAAAAAAAAATTACACTAAAAAGGGATGCAAAATGGGATGCTAATTCCAGGATTTGTTGTAGTGTAAACTTAAACTAGAAGACATACTAGTCTTGAAGGAGTTTGAAGACATATTTTCGGAAGAAGTTCGTGGACTTCCTCCAAAAAGAGACATCGACTTCAGGATCGATCTGATACACAGAGCGGTACTAGTATTGAAATATCCTTATCGAATGAACAAAATAGAGCTCACAGAGCTCAAATATCAACTACAAGAATTGATCGATAAAAAGTATATTTGACCTAGTGTTTCCCCTTCAAGAGCACCAGTCTTATTTGTGAAAAATAAAGACAGAACCTTAAGGTTGTGCATAGAATATGGATAACTAAATAAAATGACAATTAAGAACCGATACCCACTTCCCTGGATAGACGATCTACTTGATCAATTCCGCAAAGCAAATATGTTTTCGAATATAGACTTAGGGTCTGGTTATCATCAAGTACGAATAAAATATGAGGACATCTTTAAAAATTCATTTATGACCCACTATGGTCACTACCATTTTGTCATAATGCCTTTTGGGTTAACGAACACACGTGTTGCATTCATGTGTTTAATGAACAACATTTTAAGTAACTATCTAGATAATTTTTTGGTTGTCTTCATAGACGACATACTAATCTACTTGAAGAATGAACAATAACATAAGGAACATTTAAAGATAATTCTGCAAATACTAAGAGAACAACAACTATATGTGAAGTTCAGTAAATGTGATTTCTTTAAAGATAGGATTCAATACCTCAGAAACATAGTGTCTAAGGATGGAATCTTCATCGACCGTGACAAAATCAAAGGCATCATTGAATGGTCGGTTCTTAAAAATGTAATTACATCAGATCATTTATGGGGATTACCGGATACTACTGGAATTTCATTGAAGGATTTTCTAAGATTGCCTAACCCATAAATTCCTTGCAAGAGAAAGGTAAAAAGTTCGATTGGACTGAAAAATGCATGGAAAGTTTTAATAAACTAAAACATCTATTAACTATCTCCCTGATCCTAAAGATTGTTTATCCTTTCAAGGACTTCATCGTATGTACCGACGCTTGCAAGGAAGGATTAGGAGAGGTTTTAATACAAGAAAATTATTTCGTGGCCTATGAGTCTAGGAATTTAAAAGAACAGGAAAATAATTATGCTACGTGTGATTTAGAACTTGCTGCCATAATTCACGCCTTAAAATTGTTGCGACATTACCAATTTGGAAGGGAATTTCTGCTTATGTCAGATAACATAAGTCTTAAATATTTATTCGATCAACAAAATTTAAATTCTATACAGGCAATATGGTTTTCCTTCTTCACTGAATATGATATCGAAGTCAAACACATAAAAGGAAAGGAAAACAAAGTTGTAGACTCTTTGAGTCATCATGCAAATTTATTATTTGCAAGCAGTAGCTACGAATTTGATATGTAAAATCATATCCTAACTATGGAAAATGTTGATAAAGAATATCAAATTATAAAAGAAAATACTGCTAAAAATGAACAAAAGGAGTAAAAACAGATTTCAGCCTAAATAAACAAGGACTGTTGCTGCATAAAAAAGGTTGTACATACCAAATATAGCATAAATCAAACTTACAGTCATGAATGAGCTACATAAATGAGTGTATTGAGGGCATCCTGGATAACAGAAAATGATCACATGATTAGAAAATATTTCTTTTGGCGAAACATGAAGAAAGAAGTGGAAGAATACTTAGCTCGCTACATAGAGTGTCAACAAGTTAAGGCATAACATCAACATCCAACAGGACTGTTGCAGCCACTACCCATTTCAAAATGGAAGTGGGAAACAATTAGTATGGATTTTATAACAGGCTTACCAAAAAATTTCCAGTAGCATGATTTAATCATGGTCGTAGTTGATAAATTAAGTAAAGATGCTCATTTTATTCTTGTTAAATATACCTATAAAGTTGTTAACATTGCATATATTTTCATGAAAGAGATATTCAGGTTACGTGGTGTACCAAAATTCATAGTCTCAGATAGAGACGCAAAATTTACAGGTAACTTATGGAAATATTTGTTTAAAGGTTTAGGAACACAGTTAAATTTCAGTATTGCATATCATCCGTAAACAGATGGGAAGAATGAAAGAGTAAACCAAGTCCTAGAGGACATGCTAAGGATGTATGTCATGGACAAACTAGGTAAGTGGGAAGACTACCTACACTTAGTATAATTTTATTACATCATCAATTTTTAAGTTTCTGCAAGTATGAGTCCTTTTGAAATATTATATGGATGCAAATGCAATACTCCAATTTAATGGTGCAGTCCAGTTGATAGGTTAATGTTAGGACCTGACTTATTAAAATATATGGAGATAATCGTGAAATGGGTACAACAAAACTTAATGGATTCCCAAGACAAGAATAAAATTTATGCTAACCTAAAAAGAACTCCTAGAGAGTTCCAAGTAGCTGAACATGTGTATATAAAGGTAAATCCCAAGAAAATTTCCTTGAGATTAGGAAAGTATTCAAACTTGGAACCTAGGTATTGTGTGTCATTTTAAATTTTGCCTAAAGTAGGGTCAGTTGAGTACCAGTTAGCACTACTACCCAATATTAAAGTGCATAATATGTTTCATGTTTCTATTTTGAAAAGATATGTTCATGATGTTTCTCATGTGATCGATTGGAATGTGATCTAGGTGGAATTCAAAGGAGATTTACAAGTGGGACCAGAGCTCATTCTCGACAAGAGAGAACTTTTACTCTTAAACCGTACCATCAGACAAGTCAAGGTGCAATGGAAGCACCTTAGTCCGGAAGAAGCTACTTGGGAACTGAAAAATAATATGTGGGAGGCATATCCAGTCTTATTCCGAGATGATGAAATGGAAGAATAAAGAATAAATATTATAACACCGAGGACGGTGTTATACTCTAAGGGGAGGTGTATGTAATTCACTAGAAATTAATAATTTATTATTGCTTCTACTGAAAAATAATTTAATTAATATTATTTATTATTACATGGATTAAATTTGAGAATGCAAGAGATGGCACATTGAAGGATTTTTCTCTTTTGGCTCAGCGAACATGATCAAGGGTTCTAGAGAAATTAACTTGGATGTTCTGGGAGTTGGTTGGGAGGAACAACTTTTCCACTTTTGTTTTCCCAGCAGTGGTGCAACATTCTTATTTTATGTTTTAAATTTACAGTAGAATGTTTTATTATAAATTTGAATGAAAATGTAAAACCTAGTATGCATAGTTAGTCTAGATTCAGTTATCAGTGCCTATTTAGTCATGTTGATTATATATGTTAAATGGTAATTAAATAAGTGTTAGATCAGGCATCCATACTTGAGGTAGGTTTCGTGTACTATTTTATATGTTCCAAGACGTATCCCGTACTTAATAGACATGTTAAGTAATTCTTATTTATGTGACAAATTTAGTGTTCATAGATTTCTATACTCTTTTCTATCCTATTTCAAACTTTTAATTATCGAGATTATAAATATGCAGTCATACTAAATAAATTAATTCTTACATATATAGATTTACGTTAGTCCTAAGAGTTTGTTTATGAATAGAGTAGATCTGTTACAAATAATCCATATGAATAAACCATACATTACGATTATAATGCAGTATTTATCCAATCTGTATGGATCCAAATTAGTTATTCCTTTAAATAACAAACATAATAGAAATATATGTCAATCTCCTACAGAACGATTTTAGTATAATTTATATAGATCCTAGAAACCAGATATATTCGGATCGAGGATCCAAAGTAAATAAACATCTATGATTTAAACACATATAAAGTATGAATGGATCCCTTATGGACCCATAATCTAAGAATATCTTTCAATTACAAATGGAAAGTATTTTCCTTTACAAAATAGAGGAAAAACAACTGTCACCTATAGGAAAGAATCACTAAGATCTATTAATCTATCAAAATTCTTCACGGATCTAGCAGTTAATAAACCTAAAGTATTACAGTAAATCCATAAACTAATTCACAATCAGTTACAACTGTCGAGTTTCCTTTATATTATACAAACTAACAAACAGTCGTAGATCCATGAATTCAATAGAGTTTAGACACAATCCAATCAAATCTAAAATACAATCACAAGCATTTATGATAGTTGTTACAACTGTATTTACCATAGCAAAAACCCTGTCATGAAACAAATCTTTGTTTCCCCCAAGGAGAGACATTAAATCCATTGTGGATGGAAACCAAGCCTTAAAACAAAGTTTATATCTATTGCACAAGTAATCACAGACCCTACGGGTCTCCTTAACATTTCAACAAATGCTAATAAAATAAAGAAATGTTCGTAAGTCTATCTAATGGATACCATTAATTACGCAGAGGCCAAACATGTAATACAGTATGCAATCATCTCCACTATTTTTACAAACGAAGGAACCTTTATAACATTTAAACTAAAAAATGTGTTCATGTCCGTAATACCATTAATGATGGAATCCACTAAGTTTAAAATAAACAGTATACAAGCTTAAACACAAAACAAAATGCATAATGGAAACATCTAGTCCCGAACACCGGGAATCACTTATTATTATTCAAATCACATAACAAGAAGTGGCTGTAAGACCATCTCAGATGGCTTCCACATTCTTTAAAAAATGGATAAAA
This sequence comes from Pseudotsuga menziesii, assembly GCA_001517045.1. Classification (NCBI taxonomy): domain Eukaryota; kingdom Viridiplantae; phylum Streptophyta; class Pinopsida; order Pinales; family Pinaceae; genus Pseudotsuga; species Pseudotsuga menziesii. The sequence continues at coordinate 77,529 of LPNX010768313.1, forward strand.
ATAATAAGAGAATGGGAATAAGTCCATTTAAGATGTCACCCAAACCATATCGAGAATTATTACAAATAATCTAAGCACATTGTCGAAGCAATGGCTGCAAAGCTGATGCAGGGTAAACCCTAAAGGTTTTACAAACACAGATAGTCAATTATTTGAGAAATTATCTTAAAAATGGTTGTGGTTACCGCTCTTGACCCCACACTCATATTTACCTGTAACCAACGTGTTATGGTTTGGTTAGTATGCATCAACCGTAACTGTAAATAAAATAAGAATTATGGGTTTGAATAAGGCTTACCTGGCATTTAAAAATGCATGCATAGGAGGAGGTAACCCTGTCGCCTCCCTCTCTAGTTCCTTCAACCTGATATAAATAATTAGAGTCAGCAACAAAAAATGAAATAAACAAAACAAATTGAGGAATTTTCGGTTTAAAACCTTACCATGGTGATTTTGCAGAGAGGGCCAGGTTTTGGCTTCTCTGGAGTACCCATTTCCCTCCTATTCCTGCAAACACAAACAAGAACTCTGTTAGTACCATAAATACTATTCATTTACCAAGTAAAATGCAGAGAACAAGTTTATGAAATGTCTTATACCTGTGAAGATAGAGTTTACGATCGGTGTATTGACAGGTTTTGTTGAAGTGCAAGCTTTGCAATGCAGGCTACTGGAGAAATATTGGATGCCCAAGAACACAAAAATTTTAAAACACCACATGAGTTAACCAGTGCTAAACCAAAAACAATTATTCCTTAACCTTTTACACTAGGTAGAGATTCAGCTCTCGTTGAATTCACAAATCAAAACAACATGAAACATTTACACCATGAACAAAGCAGATCTCGGCTCTCTCTGTCCCTGCATGCCAAACAAACCAAATGAAGAGTTCATACAAGTTCCCCCACATTAAACCACTTCCTAAATCCTAACTGCAATAGTGGACATATGGACAGTGGATATGTCATTTAGAAGCTACGTGGAGGGCCTAGCTGCGCTATCAACTCACAACCAGGACATGCCCTTTATTACCAAATTCAACCAAGGAAAGGAAGAAATAATTCATGGCCAGAATGATCATGAGGCTTAATCATTGCTCACGGTTTTCATCAAATTCCAAACAATGTGATATAACCCAACTTTCAACCTTATAACTTATCGTATGAACCATGGCATAAATCACATATAATGTCAAACCTTTTACTCATGCCAAGAAACATTACATCGTGGACCATGGGGTAGGGAATTCCATAAACAAAGCTATACATATTTCTAAAACAAAACATTGTTTTAAAAATCGAAACTTTATATTATTTATAATGAAGGTTTACCATATGGTAAGTACCATATTCCTTTACAAACCCCAAGCCATTGCGCTTAAGGGGAGGGTCACCACCCACCATAGCTTAGGCTATGGTAAGGCCTAAGACCTTAAATTTGAAGTATATTTAACCAACTTATTACATAAGTGTTGGGGCCAAGACTATAAATAGTCTCCCAAACCCTAGGGAAAGTAAGTCCCTCATAAAAGTAATCAAAATAAAAACAAGTAAACTAAGAACATCACCTGTGTGAGTATGATTCTAGTTTCGAATGAATCTAGCCAACGTCACAGCCAGCAACACCTGACACATTAGACATGATAAAGATATTGAAACTTACAAAAGTAAAATATGAGAAATCTGCTAGTAAGTTACAATAAATCAATGCACGTAATTATTTGTTTATTCTACAATTTTTAGGTGTGTTACACTTGGATTCTCTTAAGAAGCAAAAATGAATTTATTGAATTAGCATAGCTACAAGTAAAGTGGTTAATGAATATTAATAGGCATAGCTAGTCACTATAAGCATGAAAATAATTAATATAAAGATAAAACAAATATTATTTAATTATAAAAAACCATTATGGTTCCTTAGCCCATCAAGTGTACAGAAAGAAAGGACACATGCACAAATACTTACACGTAGTTTCCCATCACCATTTGGTGCAAAATATTGGGATAATCAACACTTTGGCCACTCGAGTACTAAGAATATCGGACAAACACCATCTAAAAGATGAATTAGAACATCTAAAATTGGTCCTTCTAAGCAATGGGTACAAAGATAAGCAAATCACTGTCACCATTCGAAAAGCATGTAGCACTAGACCAAGAAATCAAAGGGAAGACAACTTTGCAACAAATACCATTCTCCCTTACATCCATGGCACCACTGACAATATTTCCAAGATTCTAAGAAGGAGAAACATAAAAGTTTCTTTCTCCCCTACAAACTCCCTCATAAACATGCTAGACTTGGCAAAAGATAACATTGATCTGAAACTGAAAAAAAGGTGTGTACGCAATCCCCTACTCATGTGGAAAGAAATACATCAGGTAAATAGGATGTTCCATAAGGATAAGGTTGAAAGAACATGTCGACGATTTCCATCATGAACGAATCAATAAATACGCCATTGTCGAACACTTTTATAACATGAAATATGATATGTGCTTCGAGAATGCATAGGTCCTTGTATCTATCCCTCATTACTACAAAAGGAGAATAAGGGAAGCTCTTGAGATAGAGAAATTTGTGGATAACTTAAACAAGGATGATGACCTGAAACTAAAGGAAGATTGGATACCAGTTGTATGTGTCATAAGTAATAACACTAACCCTCAAACTATCAATGAAATTGAAAACCCAATTCATTAATTATTAATTATAATTGGGGGGTGACTTATCTTTTAAATTGACATTAGCATTATAAACTTTATATATCGTTATAAAAATGATAATGTAAAGATTGTAAGCCTCACTCTTCTGAAGATGGAACCGCATTTAGGGTTTGAAATTTCATCGAGACATCCTTCACCAATGCAGTCTCCTCTCAATAATGATTTAACCTGCGTAAAAATCAGAAATCAAAACCATTATTGCTAACTTTTTTTTAACAACCCCTTCACTAAAACTAATAAATTTTTTTAATTAAGATACATGACAATGAATGAATCCTTGTACACTTGTTACACTCAAATTAATCTTGTTGTTACTCTAAAAATATTTATCCTTATCAAGGTAAATAGTTTGGATAAATGAAATTAAAATTTTGATAGTCCTTGACTAGCAGAATATGTCCTCCCGTGACACGACCAATAATATATAAACCCTTATCACTTCAAAAAACGTTTGGATGAATGGAAATAAAATTGTGATGGGCCTTAACCAAGGGAATCGGTACTCCATGACACGACCAATAATATCTAAACCCTTATCAACTTAAAAATTGTTTGGATGAATGGAAATAAAATTGTGATGGGCCTTAACAAATGGAATTGGTACTCTCGTTAAACGACCAATAATATCTAAACCCTTATCAACATAACAATCATCTGGATGAATGGAAATAAAAGTTTAATGGTCCCTTGACTAGGGGAATTGGTATTCCCGTGACATGACCAATAGTATCCAAAACCTTATCAACTTAAAAATAGTTTGGATGAATGGAAATAAAATTTTGATGGGCCCTTGACCAGGGGAATTGGTACTCCCATGCCACGACCAATAATATCTAAACCCTTATCAACGTAGAAATCATTTGGATGAATGGAGTTTAAATTGTGATGGTCCATTGACTATGGAATCAGTACTCTTGATTTGATGCATACTTATGTTGCGAGCTTGAGCCTCGACTAAGTGCTAAGTCTTATCCTCCTTGTGATCGGTTTGATTTGCGTTGTGAAACAGAGTCTCGAAAAATGACTTCCTCCGGGTCCGTCTGGATGGCCAATCATAGGCAGCCTTATAGTCCTAGGAAGGAAGCCCCATCAAACTCTCTTCTAGCTATCGAAGAAATACATGTTAAAGAAAATAATGGAAGACAAAAGCACTAAGGGCGTATTGATCACCTTCTCAATATTATGCAAATGTATTTATAGGATTACATAACAGCAAACCCATGGGTAAATATCATGGGTCATCAAATACTATGGGCCACTAATTCTAGGTAATGTGACCAATTCAACTAGTCAACTAACTAACTAAATAATGCAGTATTGATAGTGGTCCATTGAGATTACAATTCTTAACAAACTTGCTTAATCTCAACTAGGAAAATACTTTCAGCACTATTAATGCAAAAATATGCCTGCTGGTCTATGTCTTAGCTAGGCTTACATTTTAGTTAAAAAACTTCACCTTCACTTTTTTTCTTGAAGTGTACTTGAACTTCTTCTTCTTTGTCTTCTGGATCTTGATGCTAAGTAGTTCTTCTTCTTCAACTTCTGGAACATAGTACAAGTCTTATTCTTTTGTTTCAACATGATTTTTATGGTTGTCGTCTTTACCTGCACACTGAAAATTTTTGTCAGAAAAAATATGAATATATTTCAGCTCTTCTTGGAGAGCATTCACAGCTTGGTGTTGGTCATCAATGGAAACTACTTCATTATTGACTTCTTCATTTGCTTGTACACACTGTGCATCCTTCAATGCTTCTTCAAAAATTGTGAGCTAAGAAGAAAACAAAGCATATTGTAGATGCTCATCACTAACAGGAGTTTGCTCATAGATCTCCCTCAAACTTCTAGTTTTCGGGTTTTGGGGTGGACTGCATGTTGTGGTTTCTCTTGTGTTGTTGTCAAGTAGTTGTTGCTCATTCTTAGCAGTTGTTGTAGCTTCTATTCTGCTATCAACTATCTCTTGCTCAGAGAGACTATCACTCACATCACTAAGTACTACTACATTAGTAGGTTTGTTTTCACTATTATCAACAAACACAACAAGATCAACAATAGTTGTTGAGATTACATGATCACTGGCTGCCTCATAGACATAGTCATTTTGATTGTCTTTGACTTCACTATGGGATTCCTGGTGATTTGCATAACTTGCAAAGTCATCTTCTTCTATAGTTGGGTCCTCACTAAACACTTCTTTTAGTGTATCCCATGATCTCTTTGGAGTATAGACTTCTACAATGTAATGAAACAGGGAATATTCTATGCTATCTTCTATGAGACATAAGGCAACAACTTGCCTTCTTTCTTTTTCGAACTTTGTCAAAGCATTAAATTTTTCTGGATCAATGGGATCCTCTTCAACTATGAAGTGCCACAAATCTTGTAATTTTAACAGATTAATTACTTTAATTTCCCATGCATCATACTCATCCCCATTGAAGGTCTTCCATAAACCTTCTAGTGTTAAGATATTTCTTACCTCTTCATATTCTTTTGGTAGTGCTTCTGGTAGCACCATCTTCAAAAATTGATCTTCTTGTCCATATCACAACCTCCAATAAGATTGGATCTATTAGTTTGTCTACTTTCCACTTTGTGAAAAGGCTTACCCAAGAGATAAAAATTAAGGAAAAAAAATATACCCAATTCTTCCTTTGTGCTTTCCACTATATGAAAAGGATTATCCAAGAAAATAAGGAATGGATCAAGCCATGGCCTCTAATACTATGTTAAATAAAACAATGGAAGACAAAAGCACTAAGGGCGTATTGATCACCTTCTCAATATTATGCAAATGTATTTATAGGATTACATAACAGCAAAACCATGGGTAAATACCATGGGTCATCAAATACTATGGGCCACTAATTCTAGGTAATGTGACCAATTCAACTAGTCAACTAACTAACTAATTAATGTAGTACTAATAGTGGTCCATTGAGATTACAATTCTTAACAATACAGTCCAATTATGTATTTGAATCTCTGAAAAATCGAAACTTTGGTCGTCTCCTCTTCAAATATAGTCGAGGCATGCCAGAAAATGAACAACCTCAATTTATCCAACCAAACAGACAACTCAACCCCCAAATACATTGGATACGACTACAACAGCCTTGTGTGGACTCCTTATGTCCAGCGCTGGAGAATGTTGCACAAGGTCTGTAACATTTATCTCTTTAGAGGCAAGGCCATGGAGGATTTGCAGGCCGTGTAGAAAATAGGGACCGGGATGCTAGTGAAGTCAATTCTAGATAATTAGAGAGAAATCAAGGCCATCAACCTTGGGGATTTGGCCAACATCTGTACTGCCAACGTTCTCAAGAATATTATGTTGAGCAAGCGCGTGTTTGATTCCCAAGGCCCAATGACTGGCGATTTCAGGGAAATGGTGGTGGATCTCATGGATTTGGCTGGCAAGTTTATAATTTGTGACTTTGTGTCACTTTGGCTTGGATGGATCTGCAAGGCATATAGAGCAATATGAAGAAGTTGCACAATAGGTTCGATGAGTTCTTCACTAAGATCATAGAGGAGCGCCAAATGGAGAAGAAAAAGGTGATTTTCTGAGTATGCTGTGGGATTTTACAAATGATGTGGATGGCGATAGAGGGAAGCTGGAGAATGATGACATTAAGGACCTTTTGCTTGTGAGTTGTGCCAATTTCACTGAATTGAATTGCATGAAAAATACCCAACATAAACCTATGTTCTGATCTCTCAAATTTCATTGTTTCTTTCTAACCCTGTGTTCCAATCTCTCAGATTTCATTGTTTCTTTCTAACCTTGTGTTCCGATCTCTCAAATTTCATTGTTTCTTTCTAACGCTAAGTTCTAATCTCTCATATTTCATTGTTTCTTTCTAACTCTATGTTCCAATCTCTCTGATTTCATTGTTTCTTTATGCATTTCTGTCGAGAATTTGTTCTGAATTCTCAAATTTCATTGTTTTCTTATTTGTTCCTGCAAAGGTTTTGTGTCAGTCCATTATCTTTTTAAATTGTAATTTCTTAGTAGAGTGTTTGGCTATTTCAATTATTCTCATGGGAATCCACTATTTTTATTGTTAGTAAGTTGTCTCTTATTTTCTTATTTCATGAGTTTATGGTATTTCCTTGTTTATATTATTTTCAATTTAATTATTTATATAATTTAATATGTTTTTTGTTAAATAGTCACAATTTTAAAATTATCTCGAAAAAATGATCTCCGTTCGAAATGGAATTTTCAATATTAGAACTTTGCATGTCAACAAAATAGTAATTTTACCAAAAATAAAATAAAATCTAAAATTGTTCTTACCACCTTTCTTTGCTTTGTGTCATGTCCCAAATTTTGCAATAGGTCACAATGGCCTAATCACATTTTCCATATTCATGAGAGTTTGTCAAATTGATGATAAGGGTCAAATGATTGCCAAGGAGGAAAATTACTAGTTTCCTAGGGTTTGGGTGGAAGCTTTGGGATTTGGAAAAAAGGGGACAATAAATGATGTTTGAACATTAGAATGACATTAATATTTAATAAAGGATCTAAATAAATAAATACAATGGAAAATCAAAGTGGCAATTGATCATGAAGACACATGGAGGATGTGAGACCCACACAAGCTATTTTTTCTATGCCAAATGACATCCTCCTCTTGTCATTTCGAATCCATAAGAAACCCAAGGGTCTTGCAATGAGTTGGAAGGTCAATATACTTGGCATGAATCAATTAAGGTCGAATTGGAGTGGAAGAGGAAGAGGCATTTTGGAGCTAGTGAGACACTTGGATTAAATTCCCTAGCTCTATGAAAACAATGATGAAGATGTTATGAAACCTATGAAAAAAATCAGATATGAAGGATGACATCTGACATATATGACATGTCAGGGATAAAAATAGCTCCAAGAGTGCGCTCAAGGGATTTAGGCAAGCTAATAAGATTCCACATGTGATTTGGTGGAAGTAGGAGACTAGGAATTGTTGTACACGTGGCATTCTTTGGAATCTCTTCCCAACTAGAGTTGGAATGCATCTCTTGGAAGGAATTCGACCCATAGAGAGCTTGGAAAATTTATAAATTTCAAGAAAAAATAATGAAGGAATATTTTTATCATTTGAGAAATTTTCCTTTGTCAAGAGAGAGAGCTAGTGGATGACTGGTTTCTTGCCTTAGGCAATTTCGACGGTGAAAGATTCCCATCCAAGTTAGTCTATGGAAATGCCATTCTGGTCTTTGATGGAGCTTTAATTGAGTCACAAGTTACAGGTTAAATCTACATGGAATCTCATGGACACTTTAATATCATCTTGTTCTTTCATCTATTCCAAGTTTTATCATCATATTCTTGCTCTATGGATTGAGGCGCACTTGGTGGGATATTGATCTCTTTGGGGAAGCTTCTCATGCCCCATTATTTTATGTTATGATGGAAATTCTATGTATTTAAATTTCAGAATATCCTCAGGTATAAATACCAAAATATTTCATGTAAAAATGTTAAATAATGAAGAAACAATGCCATTTCCCCACTACCTTGTTGTGAACCAATGTAATGTTGATGATTTCAAATGGATAAGTAAAATACTGATGGTTTATGGATGAATGGAATTTAATTTATGTATTATATTATTTTAATGTTCAGTACATAAGCATTTGGAGTCATTTCCCTGAGTTTCATATCATTTTGGAGAAGATTCCCTATCATTTCCCCCAAGGTTGAAACTAGTCTTTTGCATCTAATTTAAGGGAGTTATAGCAGGCATTAAAAGTTGAATGGTGATGCATACGAGTTAATTTTTATGTAGTTTATATTTCCCCTGATTCCATTCAGAAATTAGAGTTGGATTGAGTGCATTTAGAAATTCATTTTCATCATCTACCCCTAGGGGGTTTGAACCACAAGTTGCTCGAAAAAATCCATACATTGACCAGATTGACAAAGTGAGTTGCAGAATTAATTTGATGGTTAAAATACACCTATAAACACAATTTTTATGTATTAACATCATTCATACACCTTTTGGTATGATCTGAGATCATTTGGATCTATTTGGAGCTATATATCATTGGGGGTTTGAGCCTCAAAATTACTAGTAAATTCCTTGAGTTATATTGGATACCTATTGGACCCCAAAAACACATATAATAATGAAAATATAATTTAATTAATGTATTATTACATATCCAAGTCTCATACCAACCATTAGTGGGGGTTTTATAGTGTTTGGAAGAGATTTGTTCCAGGACCGGGGGGGATTTCCACCTCCCAAATTGACTAGTCTTGCCCTGAAACATCTTCCCTTGAAAATTTAAGACCATGTTTGGGTATATTAGTTGATTATATTTCTTAATATGTGTTAATGTGTCCCATCACCCATCACGAACTTCCTCACCAATTTTGAAAGTAATTGGAGGAGTTTGGAATCAATTGTATCCATATCCCTAGAGTTGAAATTTGGGGAATTTGATCACATTGGGAAAATTATTCAAAAGGGACATTACAGTGGTATCATAGCATGATATTGGCACCTGATGTTGTCTAATATTTATGAGGGAAATAATTCAAGGACCAAAAGTAGGAGAAGAAGGCATTTTTTTAGGAAACTATGACTAGGGATGAAAAGGGAACCTCATATGATGTTGAGGAGCATATAAAAATAATGGAACCTATATTTGAATACATGACCAAGAATATTCTGAAAGGATTCAAATTTTTTATTATCAAACTTTGGAAAAAATATATTAAGCTTAAGAAAACCAAGGAGAAAAATGCATCAGCTTGCTTGAAGGAGAAAAAGGAGGAGACCGATGAACCACCTAGTTCTGAAATAGGTGAAGTAGAAGATGTAGTACATGAATATTATCTAAATTCAGTCCCAAGTGACTCTGAAAAGGATGAAGAGACATCACATGATTATGAAGAAGTTTCTATTGAAAATATTGAAGATCGTTTCGAGACACATTCTACCTTGGAAATGAAACAAAGAGCATCTACTGATGGATGCTTGAACTATGAAGGAGTACCTACTGATGGGTGCTCACACCTCTATGTTGGTGATAGAGAGATCACTTTTGAAATTGTTCCTGTAATCTTAAAACATGAAAATGAAGACCTTGTAGCAGTTGAAGGAGAAACAAGATCAACTTCCCTATCACCACTTGAGCTTCATGAAGTTGGTCCAAGCAAGAAGGAAGAAGATGAGGAGGTTCATTTGCAAGAGCCTCATTTTCTTGAAGGTTCCTTAATATGAATGAAACGAATATCCAAAAGTACCTTATCATACTCCATGACACTCAAGCATTAGTGTCAAATTCGTGTTGGAGAGCTGCTTCATTGGAGGAAGCATCCTTCCTTGAATGGCATGGAGAAGATTCAAAGTGCATTGTGCCACATCAAAGGTAATTTCATGTCTTTGATTTTTGATAGAAACCATTTTTTTGATCTTAATGAATTGTTACATGATGCATACTTGAATAATAATGAGAATAAGCATAATCTCACAATTCAAAATGAGCAACTTCTTGAAAAGTTGCAAGATACTTATTTTTCCTCCTATGTTTCAAATTGTCAAATGGTAGATTGTTTGGAGGATTCTCATGACATGGTGGATCATGAGAAATGTGGAAATTTGAATGTTCTTGATCTGTTTGAATATGAACTTGAAGAGATCCAAACACTTGATGTGGTGGAAGGGGAACTTGAATTGTCTCTTGATGAAAGTTATGCAATTTTTAAAGAAGAGCATGATTCCTCTACATTGGAACCAATCTATGACATAGGTTTTACACTTTTGAAGGATCTGAATGATACTACCCATATGGATCCTTAACATGATGAAAATTCTACACTTTTTTATCATTTGGGTGAGTTAGTTCATTCTCCTACCTCGTACAATTCCATGTTTTGGAGCATTAGTCTCAATGAAATATGGGTGAAAGGGTTCTTTTTTATGGTGCCACATGAGGAGTATGGAACTCCTAGATTTACTTTTTATGATGACATGGTTGGAGCACATTCTTATTCACATTTGCAGCAGAATCCTTTGTTACTCTATGATTATGCACATCTACATGGATGCAGCTATGATATGCATTTGAGTCACTTGAAAACTCATGGTTTTTCTTACCCAACACTTGGTTCATTTGATGTTGGAGGAACTTCATCCAACACTAGGGTAAATAGATTTATGATTGGAGAACATTTTTGTTGCTAGCCACATACTCTGTTATATCTCTATGATTCTCTCATTCATGGATGTATGGGTTAGAATTCCTTGAGTCATTTGAAGTCTCCTTGTTTTTTTTGCTCATTATTTGGTTCAAATTTTAGTGGAGATCCTTCATTCACTTCTTGGATGAAAGAATACATGGCTGAATATTTTGATGCATATCACATAATTTTGGAGCAGCATTATAGGACATGGGATCCTCACCTATGCCATTGTAGAAGATTTGATTGATCACTTGAAGCTTGTATTCACTTGGCAAATGGTGGTCTACTTACTTGGAGGTATAAGCACTTTCATGATTTTTTGATGAGGCACCTCCTTGATGTACATTTTTATTATGTTGTTATGTACTTTGATGATATATATATTATGTACTAATGATGTTTGGAAGAATGCATACAAGAAAATGGGATCCTAGAATTCTCTTTCTTAATGGTATGGGTTGGAGAGCACTCTTAATTGTTGGAGTGCAATACAAGCAATGGGACCGTGGGATAGTTTTTAGTTCCATTGATTTCAAATTTTTTGGGAAACAAGCAGTATGGTAGATGGATTCACACTTAATAGAGTGATTTTAATCAGAGTAGTGCAGCAACAAGCATGGTGGTTTCTCTCTAAAATATTCATGGAATCTAAAAGACTCAAAGTTGGGAAACTCAGTGACAACTTCAAAGAATCATACAGAAAGTAGGTTCTTCAACACCCACGTTTGAAATTGCTTGAGGACAAGAAATATTTGGAAGGGATGATTTGTCATGCCACAAAGTTTTCATTGGGTCACAATGGACTAATCACATTTTACATATTCATGAGATTTTTTCAAATTGATGCTAAGGGTCAAATAATTGCCAAGGAGGAAACTTACTAGTTTCCTAGGTTGGGGTGGAAGCTTTGGGATTTGGAATAAGGGGGACAATAAATGATGTTTGAACAGTAGAATGGAATAAATATTTAATAAAGGAGATAAATAAATAAATACAATGGAAAATCAAAGTGGCAATTGATTATGAAGACACATGGAGGATGTGGGACCCACACAAGCTAGATTTTCTATGCCACATGGCATCCTCTTCTTGTCATTTCGAATCCATAAGAATCCCAAGGGTATTGGTATGAGTTGTAAGGTCAATATAATTCGAATGAATCAATTAAGGTCGAATTTTAGTGGAATATTAACCTCCATGGAAGAGGAAGAGGCATTTTGGAGCTAGTGAGACACTTGGACTAGATTCCCTAGCTCTATGACAACAATGATGAAGATGTTATGACACCTATGACACAAATGAGATATGAAGGCTGAAATATGACATTTATTACATTTCAGGGATAAAAATATCTCCAATAGTGCGCTCAAGGGATTTAGGGAAACTAAGATGCTTCCACATGTGATTTGGCGGAAGTGGGAGACTAGGAATTATTGTACAAGTGGCATTCTTTGGAATATCTTCCCAACTAGAGTTGGAATGCATATCTTGGAAGAAATTTGACCCATAGAGAGCTTGGAAACTTTATAAATGTCAAGAAGAAATAATTAAGGAATTTTTTTATCATTTGAGAAATTTGCATTTGTGAAGATAGAGAGCTAGTGGATGACTTGTTTCTTGCCTTCACCAATTTCAAGGGTGAAATATTCCCATCCAAGTCGGTGTGTGTAAAGGCCATTCAGGTATTTTATGGAGATTTAATGGAGTCATAAGTTATATTTTCAAGCTACAGGTCAAGTCTTGGACACTTCAAGATCATCTTGTTCTTTCATCTATTCTATTTTTTCTCATCATAATCTTGCTCTATGGATTGAGGCACACTTGGTGAGCTATTGATCTCTTTGGGGAAGCTTCTAATGCCCCATTATTTTATGTTATGATTTAAATTTCAGAATAACCTTAGGTTTAAATACAAAAATATTTCATGTAAAAATGTTAAACAATGAAGAAACAGTGTCATTTCCCCACTACCTTGTTGTGAACCAATGTAATGTTGATGGATTCGAATGGATAAGTAAATACTGATGGTTTATGGGTGAATGTAATATTATTGATGTATTATATGAGTTTAATGTTCAATTCATAAGCATTTGGAGTCGTTTCTTTGAGTTTCATAGCATTTTGGTGAATATTTCCTATCATTTCCCCCAAGGTTGAAACTAGTCTTTTTTCATCTGATGTATGGGAGTTATAGAATACATTAAAAGTTGAATGGTGATTCATATGAGTTCATGTTGATGTCCTTTATATTTCCAATTATTAAATTCATAAATTTGAGTTGGATTGAGTGCATTTAGAAAGTCATTTTTATCATCTACCCCTAGGGGATTTGAACCACAAGTTGCTCGAAAAACTCCATACATTGACCAGATTCCCAAAGTGATTTGCAGAAGTAATTTTATGGTTGGAAGACACCTATAAACACCATTTTTTTTTATTAACATCATTCATACACCTTCTAATACAATCTGAGAGCATTTGGAGCTATTTGGAGCCATCTACCATTGGGGGTTTGAGCCTCAAAATTACTAGTAAATTACCTAAGTTCTATTGGATACCTATTCAACCCCAAAATCACATATAATGGTGAAAATATACTTTAATTAATGTCTTATAACAGATCCAAGTCTCATACCAACCATTAGTGGATGTTGTATAGTTTTTGGAAGACATTTGTTCCAGGACCCAGGGAGGATTTCCACCTCCGAAATTGACTAGTCTTTCCCTGAAACTTCTTCCCTTGCAAATTTATGACCATGGTTGGGTATATCAGTTGCCATATATGTCTGATATATGTGTTAATGTGTCCCATCACCCCTCATGACCTTCCTCACTAAGTTTGAAAGTAATTGGAGGAGTTTGGAATCAGTTGTATCCATATGCTTAGAGTTGAAATTTGGGGAATTTGAGCACATTGGGAAAATTATTCAAAAATGACATTACACTTTTATGAGGAGAAGAGTCTACAAAATAGAAAAAAAAGGCTGAATCCTTATATCATACTCTCATACTTGATGTCAAAGAAAAAAAATTGGCAAAAACCTAATAACTATATTTTATTTGATATCCAATCCTATTCCAACTTTTAACTTTATTTTATATTGATATCTAATCTTAGTTTAGATTTTCTTTAATGGTTTCTTGGTTTATTAACGCAATATATATGTGTGTGTGTGTGTGTGTGTGTGTGTGTGTGTGTGTGTGTGTGTGTGTGTGTGCCCTTATTAACTTAAAATAATGTCATCTTAAGTTCTTTTGGCTCCTTTCACATAGTTTGAGAGAGTTAAGTCTATTGCATATTTTGTAGAGCAGCGGTTAACAATGGACCGAGTTAAGTTGAATTGAAATGTTTAATTTTCTTAAAACATGGTTTGAATGATTTTTTGTTTCATAATGGACCGAGTTAAGTTGAATTGAAGTGTTTAATTTTCTTAAAACATAGTTTGAAATATTTTTTAATTCATAGTAGGTAAATTAAACATGGATTGAGTTGGGTTGAATTAATTGAAATGTTTTATTTTTTTATATGTTTATTTTTTATATGCAAATTTATGTATTGGATATTGTTTAGACATTATTAACAGTAGGAACCGATACATCTTCAATGACTATAGAATGGGCAATGGAAGAGCTAATACGTCACCCAAAGAAGATGAAGAGATGCCAAGAAGAATTAGATGTTTCCATGAAAGGTGAGCATAGAAGATTGAAGGATTCGAACATTAAAAACCTACCCTACTTGAAAGTTGTGGTAAATGAGACATTAAGGCTGCACCCCTAAGTTCCCCTCCTTTTTCCTAGGATGGCAGTAGAGGCTTGCGAGATAGAAGGATACTACATACCCAAGAATGCTTGACTCATTGTGAACGCGTGGGGTATACAACATGACCCAGATGTATGGGAGAGACCATTGGAATTCATTCTTGATAAGTTTGTAGAAAGTTTTGTCGACATTAAGGGAAGCCATTTCCAGGTAATCCCATTTGGTGCAAATAGATGGATTTGTGTAGGCATAAGCGTGGGGATCCACATAGTTGAGCTCGTGCTAGCCACCTTACTTTATTCCTTCAAATTTTCTCTCCCTGGATCCCAACCCCTCGAAAAGCTGGATATGGAAGAAGCATCCTATATCACATTGCATAAATCAGTGTCATTGTCTGTGGTTCCCACTTCTCGTCTTCCTTTTCATCTCTACAATTAATGTACTCAAAATAATTTGTTTAAGTCTACTTTGATCTGGAGTTTTACTTAGTAGTTAGTTGAGTACAAGTTCGAGATAGATTTATTGCAAATTATTGTCATAGAATTTTGAAGAAAGATAGTAAACTTTGTAAATTAACAAATATATCTCATATTTAAACTTTGTAAATATACAAATTTATTATTTATTTTGGTTGTAGAGTTTTATTTATTTAAATTATGTGAAATATCAAATGTTAAAGTTTTATTAATACATTTTGTTATAATTTTTTATTTATTTAAATATTTTTAAAATATGAAAGTTTTAAAATTTTATTGACAAATATTTAAAGTTTGTTTATTTTAGAAAGTTTTTTTACTATAATTTAAATTCAAATTTTCAAAAATAATATAATTTTATTAACTTAAATAATATAAATTTCTTAACTTTATTTAAAATATTCATATGTTTTGTCTAATAAATTATAAATATCCATCATCAATTATAAATATTTAGTTTTCCTTTTAAAACTAAATGTTATATTATGTATATATTTCAAATAAAATTAAAAAATAAATAAAATAATCTTTAACACTCTTTTAAATAAAAGCCCCCCAAAATCAAAAGAGTGTCTATAACCTCTCATCAAAAGTGCCTTGAAAGGCCGTTAATGTTCTTAAGCACTTGAGCCTTGGGAATAGAACACAAAGAGGCCCTTCATGGAACCTTATCTTAATAAGAATTACAACCTTGGGAATAAATCATAAAAAATATGTTAAGGATGAAGATTTAGTTAACCCTCTATTGAAATATCAAGTTAAGAAGCATTTTGTTTAAAGCATACTTTATAATTTTAAAACCAAATAAATAAACAGAAAATATGATTAGATGATGAAGACCAAGTATAAGGTTGATGTGGGAAATTGACATATTTTCTGTATATGGTTGTTGAGTTGAATTATATATTTAAATATATAATCAAATAATTATTTTTAGTAAATTTTAGATATCAATTTAAATTCGAGCTAATTATACACCAATTTACGCACCACATTCTTATAAGATCAAGTTAAATTATATTTTTTTTTCAGAGGAAAAAATACCAGCCTTTGATATTCATGTAGAATCAAAAGACATCTTAAAGAGTTACATAGAGAGAGACTAAACAGTCCCCTGTATAACCACCCATAGTGGGATATCATCACAGCTTATAATCAATCTTGTACATAACAAGTGACAGCTATCATATCTGTAAACAGTCAGCAATACAAGCAAAATACAACAAGTACCAAAACAGTAGCAGCTTGAAGAAAGTGCATACAGCCAACATTCAAAACAAATATAAGAGTACTAAGTCTGTTATTCATCAGACTTGTTCATCACTCCTGATATATCAGGTCAGAATTTTACTGTCAGTGTCCTTTAAACATACCATTCCAGGCAAGCACAGCAACATGCTGTAATATCTCTAAACAAGTACAAAAAGTAAATACAATCATATGACCAGATGCTGTAAATGGTGAAGATAACAGCCATCAAAAGAGTGCAAATAGTCCATCACCAAGTTAAATTATATATGTCCGAGTAAAAGCATATGACTTTCCATTTGAAGGTTACGAGGAAGTGGTATCAAAATAGATTAAGAAAAAAAGCTACAATTTCCATAAAAATACCCATAAGATGTATCTCAATAAACAATTTTTCTAAACCATATAAATGAAGAGTGCACATGTACAATCCAAGTTATTAAAAGATAAATCGATTAAAATATAAAAATAAATATAAAAAAACACATAATTATGAAAATTATAATAACTTTTTTCATTTCTAGTTGTTTTTATTTTTACTGGGGAATTGGTAACTCAGCCATTTTGGTACTCGCGTGACACGAGGTCCATTCCCATCGGCTACCACTATAACTCCAGATGCATCCACATAGCCTGCTTCTCACTTCTAGTTATTAATATTCATTGACGATCTCTATCTAAAGAAGGCAATGATGAAGATTTATTCAAATAAACATAATCAAATATGAACCTGTGTTGTGATGTTATAAAAGCATTTGAAAACAAAATTGTATCCCTAAAAAGAGTCTTTTTTACCATTATGAAAAGAGTCGATCTAAAATCCATAATAGAAAGCACAATACATATCTGATTTGTTTAGCATAATGAAACGACAACCATCAATGCTAATATGATTATATATAAAAATGAGATAAAACTAACCGTAAAGGTGCCGATAAGGATAATTCATTCGTTTCCTTTAAAGGACGTGGAAATCACATTTGTGGTGGTGATAGGAGAGAAATTGGACTTAAAAAATCAATGCATTAATAAATTACAATCACTTGAGGATACATTTTAATTTTAAAATATAATATGCTTTTATGTATAAATTTTAATTTTAAAATATAGTATGTTCTTCGGTATAAGTAATAAATTTAAAAACTTAATAATATTTTTAAATTATTGAAATTAATAAAAAAATTAAATTTTAAACTATCTGTTAATATGCAAAATTAACAATGAATAAACTAGAGTTGTATGCGCTAGTCTTTAGTTTTGTTTTTACTAATTAAAAAATTAAATAATAAATATTATTGCTTTGAAAAAAAATTTAAAAATATAATTTAAAGACAAAAGCAATTAAAAGAACATGCCTTATATGTATAGATATTTCTACTTTTTACATGTAAATATTTAAAAGTCCATATATATTAGTTAAGAAATACTCTATGATTCCTTTATTATACAATTATGATTCATATACCAGTATAGATCCATCTTAACTATGGCTCTACTAAGGGCGAGAGGGATCAAGTTCTTTTGAGGTTCAAACCTTTTTTAATTTAGAAAAATGTCTAATAATAACTATTCCTGTTTGAGAGGGAAATGACCAACTTGGTAAAGTAATTTCAAAATATGATAAATAGTTTTCCAAAAATTCCTTTACTTTTCTTTCTTGTGTCCTTCTTTAAAACTAATAAAACTAATAATGAATATTAAGAGTGGGTAATGAGTTAAATAATCCATATATAATTTTAAAAACATTTTACCATCAAATGAAGATTTTAAACATTTTTCCAAATGTTTTTGAGAAATGACTAGTTTTTCTCTATAACTAAAAATGAACATTTACATGTTAGGGTTAACCTTTACTTGGGAATGAGTAAGGATGTAAGTGGTTTAAGGCAATTGGTTTTAGTAGCCCGTGGTTTCTTGATAATTGTATTTGCATTTAAAGAACCTTATAAATATGGTTTTAATATTCCATCTATTATTTTGTAATTTATTTTCTATAGCATATTTTATTCTTGACATTATGTCTACTTAGGTTTCAAGTTAACTAATTTTTTTACTACTAAGTTTGTAAGATTGTTTGTAAGATTGTGAGTATTGCCCTAATATGGTTGCATATATATATATGAGTATAATATTTTTTATGTTTTTAATTATAAGGTGACATGTTATAAGTTTTTTAACTTTTACTCTTTATTATTATGGTTATATATTTATATGAGTATAATATTTTTAACTTTTTTAATTATAAGATGATATGTTATAAGTTTTGTTATTTTTTACTTTTCATTATTATTATTTTTATTGAGCCTACATGTGCCATGTGAGCTACGGGACACATCTCTCCCATTTGAGCTATAGAAAGTAGAAAGTGTCTCACTGCAGTTAAGAAATTCAAACTTTCTTGGATTCTCTTAAGACTTAAAAATAAATTTAATGAATTGGCATAGCTACAAGTAAAGTGGTTAATAAATATTAATAGATGTAGCTAGTCACTATAAAAGTTAAACTAATTAATATAAATATAAAACAAATACTATTTAATAAAAAAAAATATCATTATTGCTTTAATCTTATTGTTATTATAAAAATAAATCAATAATATCTAAACCCTTATCAACCTAAATAGTTTGGATAAATGAATTAAAAATTTGATGAGACTAACTAAATATATACTCTAGTGACACTACCAATAATATTGAAACCGTTATCACTTAAAAATCATTTAGATGAATGGAAATAAAATTGTAAAAGGCAGGGAATCGATACTCCCATAACTAGAGCCGGAATTTGATTGGCAAAATGACCGTTATGGGCATTTTGACCATCAAATACGATTAAAAATTTTAGTATACCATTTTTTGTGAAGCTTAAATTTATCATTTAAAAGTATTTTGAAGGGTAATAAAATTTTCAAAATGTCATTATATTGCTACTATTTTTGAAGGGCAACAAAATTACTAAAACTTCATTATAAATTAATACTAGTAAATTAGTAACATCAATACTTTTATCTTATTATTCTATAAAATTATACTTTCCAAATTCCAACCACACTTTCACAAAAAAGAAAAATATTAAGTTAAGTTAGTATTATTTCCATCATCCATGCTTTTCTATTTTGTAGGTTTTCTTGATTTTTTCAAAAAGGGAAAAAAGTCATTTAACAATGATTTTTCTATTATTTTTCTATTTTTTTTAGTATTGTAATTAGCATCTACATAGTACAATTTTGAGTGCTCAATGCTCAACTATATGATTTGAAAGTTGAAAGTTGAAAGTTGAAAGTTGGAAATGGCACTTGGAAGGCTTGAGATGGAGCCTAGAAGCCCTTGGAGTTGGAGAGTGGATAGTGGAGTCTAGACTCTTGAGAGAGAGTCTTGGAAAGCATTATGAAGATTCAAAGGTATTGTTTGTAGAATTTTTTTGGTTTAGAATTAAATATTTTTTTTTAAATCTAATTATTTGTTTAAAATCTACTATGATTTTCTATATATATATTTTTAATGCATATATATTTAAACTCAATATTCATAATATTATCTCTAAATCAAATTTCTTTAAGAACTAAGGAGTGCAAAGTAAAAATAACATAATATATCCATTAGAAGGACAAGGTTGTGGCTCGTGAGTCGAAACCATGCCCTCACTCGATAAATTTACAACTTTCCTCTTTTTACTATATGTGCGTATCCCCAATTCTAAATGTGGCCTCCTTTCTGTTGCAAAGAGTGATGGCCTTCCCTGAAATATAGAAGAGGCATAAATCAATTAGTTGAATAATCAAATCATAATGTTAGAAGAATGCAAAATCAAAACATAAAGGGATGTGAATATTGGCCAAATAATAACCAGCATGTTATAGGTCATTTAATACGGCTATAGGAAGCTTATACTTTGTTGGATCTCTGTGTCATTTCAAACATAGTGATATATCAAACAAAGTAAGATCTAACTGAGGACAAGCCTGTTGTCATCGCTGGTTATTGTTGGCCATGAATATTTACATAATACATTAAGAATGTCGAAAGATATTATGAAGAGGGTGATATCTTGTAGAGCTTTCCTCTCACGAGGGAACTGTAATGCAAATTATGTGGAGAAGGAGGATGCATAAATGTTCTCCTGATTGTTGTTATATTCTCTTGCGAAAGAAAAAAAGTCGCCTGCAAACTGCAATTACGTCTCCATTTTAGATCTCCGCTGACAAAATAGAGGGTATATGCAGAGGCAGTGATCAGGAGAGCGTAGGTGATTGAATGACACATAAGTTTGGCCTGTATTTGTAAGATTGGATTCACATCATTTGATTTCATGGCGGGTGAGCAAATTTTCAAAATTTGAGATATGGTAAACCTCGAGGGAGATAGTTGTTCTCTTGAAATGTTTGAAAGAAAGAGGGAAAATGTAAATCTTCAAGTTCAAATGAGAGGGAAATCTCTACCATTCTAGTGAAGCAAGTATGTTTAGAGACACTTTCTCTACAAACTGCTATTTACAAATATTTGCATATGCGAGGAGTTTGTCAATCTGTACGTGTTGAGGTGTTTGTTTCCCTCCACCTGTTCTAATGCCAGAGCCTATGAATCTGATTATTGTTTTGGAATCCACACCCCTCTACATACCAGAAAATAAAAGTAACTACACACTACCCTGTTGAGAAACCCACTGAGTCGCGAGGGCTGTGAAATTGATCCCAATCTCACTCCTGTGCGAACTCGGCCATTCTGCAAATATTTTAGCGTAACCTTGCTTTCGTCAAACTCTTTCTTTCAAGGCTTCCTTGGGTCCGTTATCCATTTTTATTTGCCACTAATGGACTGATGATCCATAGGATGTGATGTCTTCCAAGTTTGTGTTCTAAGTTTCTTTTATAAACAAAGCAAAAAGTGATTAAAGATATTAGAAGAACAAAATTGTCAATAAACATCCTTGATGCATTAATGCGTGTATTATTAACAAATCTATATATATCAAAAGTGGAATGGCAACAAGTTTATGAGATTAGACATAGTGCAATTGAGAGGAGAGTTTATGATATTTGTTGAAAATATCAAACTATGTATTTGTTCTATTTTATAATATCAATTTTGCAAACAAAAATAATGGTGTGATATTTATTTTCTTTTTATATGCACAATTTAGTAAAATTAAATTTAATCATTTTTATGTTTATTTATGCTTCATTATTTATTTATTTTTGCATATTATAATGTGTATTTGTAATTTTTTTTTAACTTATATTTTTATATAATATTAATTCAATACATAAATAGTATATAAAATAAATAGGAATCAAGATAATGCATCATAATAGATATTAATAATGGCCATTTTTTATTTTAATATAAAAATGTTAAAAAAAATATTATTTTTGTAAAAAAAACAGCAAAAATTAATTATTGAAAAGTAAATTTTTTATCAAACTTTCACTATTTAAAGGTAATTTTTTTTATCAAACTTTCACTATTTAAAGATAAATTTTTTTAGCAAACCTTCACTCTTGAATGGTAAAATTTTAAACAAAACTACGCGCAATCAAAACCAAATTCCAGCACTGCCCTTAACACAACCAATAATATCTAAACCCTTATCAACTTAAATATCATTTGGATCAGGAAAATCAGTACTCATCAAAACCAAATTCCAGCACTGCCCTTGACACAACCAATAATATCTAAACCCTTATCAACTTAAACATCGTTTGGATCAGGGAAATCAGTACTCATGTTAAAACGACCAATAATATCTAAAACCATATCGACTTAACAATCGTTTGGATGAATGGAAATAAAATTTTGGTGGGAGCCCTTGACCAGGGGAATCGGTCCCGTGACACCAAATAGTATCCAAAACCTTATCAACGTATAGTTTGGATGAATGGAAAGAAAATTTTGATGGGCCCAGGGGAATCGGTGCTCCCTACAGATAGTGTTCCATGAATGAAGTTAAAATTGGTGAAAAATATTTTACTTACAGCAAATTATTAAATACTGCGCAGTACTATGAGTCATTAGATCTCAACTTCTCAAACAAGTTGAGATCTATTAGTTTACAGTGTTATCACGCAGCATTTAATAACCTAAATGTAAATAAAAAATGGTAAATGGCAAAAGCGTGGAAGGTTCAACTTTGAGGAAAGATAAAGGAAAACGTCCCGATTTAAATTCGAGTGAAAGCGTGGAATGGAATAGTGTAGCGGTCGCAATCCCAGTCATTTTCAGCACATCAATTTCCATTTATCATTGTAAATCAATGTACGTTATTTTATACCAACACAAATGCAAAATATTATAATATTGGTTTAATAAAAACAAAAAATAAAAACTTCTACAAAATTTTTATATAACAATATATAATAATTGTGGTTATTAACTTGTTCAAATCAATTTTTAATAGTTTACTTCTGACTGATACATTTATAAAATGATGTTTTCAATTTTAATGTATCATTATATAACTATATATAATGATTATGGTTATTAACTTGTTCAAATAGATTTTTAATAATTTACCTATGATTGATACATTTATAAAATGATGTTCTCAATTTTCATGTATTATTTCATAACTATATATAATGATTATGGTTATTAACTTGTTGAAATTAATTTTTAATAATTTACCTTGGTGATACATTTATAAAATCATGCTCTCAATTTTCATGTATCGTTATAAAGCTATATATATACACATAAATGTTAAAAAAATAGTTATCAATTTACTTTTTTATATATTAATTTATTTTTTTATTTTTTTATTTTTTTTTAAATTAATATTAATATTATGCATTAATATCAAGTTATGTTTATTATTATTTATAATATTACATTAAAACATAAATCCAATTTATAAAACTTATTTGTGGACATTTAGAGTAATGAAATCTTGCTTACATTTTGATTAATGATAAGTAAATTAAGAGTTAGTGTTTTTAGTTTTATTTATGAAAAAATAGTTTTTATATTTATAAATTTAATTTATTGATATTTATATTTGTTGATTTTTTCTCAAGTTTTGAAATGGTGAAATGATAAGTAAATAAAGAGAGAGTAATTAATTTATTTTTTGTAAAAAGATAAAAAGTTAGATTTATTCATTTAATTTTTGAAAAAAAAATGTATTTTTTATATTCATAAATCAAAGTTATTGAAAAAAAACTAATTGTAATACATACCTTATTTATATGGTTTGAAAATGATACTACATTTACATATTTATGTTCAAAATCAAATAAACAAAATAAACATGAGAAAAAAAATAGTTTTTCAATATTATTACAAAGCCGTTCCAAATGCAATTCCAAATGATAGTTAACAAATGCTACACCGTACAAAGAAATAGATGATACTAAAATGTGCTACTCCTTACTTTCTTCTATATTTTGTATGGTTGAAAAAAAGACATTTATAAACCAAATCATAAGGAAAATGGAGTGTTTCATACCAATATATGAATTCATGCAATTTTCTAACTATCATTAATTTACTATAATGAAACTTCATTAGCAAAGTTAAAAACATGTTCAAAACAAAATTATCTTCAACCTAAAGGTGAAGAAAACCTCAAAATCTTGGAAGTGGAGACAAGAAGGCAAGGATAAGCTTCTACATCTACTATGAAATGTCAAGGATTCCAATTTGTCTAATTGTAAAAATGCACAAAGATATTGTCTTCATATCCATAATGTTTTTGTTAGTTCATTCAGTATGAAGTTAAAATACTATTTTTTCATCTAAAAGAGATTAAATTTTATTATACTTTATTATTCAAAATTAAAGGAGAAATACTCTTTGGAACTCATCATTTCAAAATAATTAAATTTAAAAAGCTTAAAGAGTAAATATGTTAGAAAATCCACAAATTTTGGCTATCATCTTTAAGGTTTTACTAATTTTTTTGAAAAGTTATAGGATATGAATCCTCTACATATGTGTTACAATTGGCATGCATGTTTAACATATAAACTAGTAAATTTGGAAAAATATATTCCAATGACTTAGCTTCAATTTCATTAAACTTGGATTATTTCTAATCCCATCAAAAATATGCCAAAATTAATGTTACTAAAGCTTAAAATTGATGTTGTAAAGTGAAAATTTTAGTTTCAAAAGTGAATATCAAATTTTAAAGTTTCAAAATTGGATTCACTACATTTTTGGAAGTTGATATTGCACTTTTGAAATGATATTGATATTTTTAGAACCATATTTTTCACTTTTCAAATTGGATATTGGCACTTTCCGATTTTGACTTTACACTTTTGGAATTTGATATTGATACTATAAGAATATGAATTTTCTCTCTTTAAATCATATAGTGACATATTTAAAACTAAAGTTGTAGTTTCAAATTTGATATTAATAATATAGGAATATGATTTTTCTCTCTTTAAATCATATATTGACACATTTAAAACTAAAGTTTTAATTTCAAACTTCAATATGATACTTAATTTTCAATTACACTTAACCGATATCATTTACTAGCCTTAAAATTTGGTTACACATTATTCACAAGACATACTAATTTAATCAAATGCAACTATATATATATTTATATTATTAACCATGTTAAAAAAAATTATCCATACAAAATATTTAGAAAAAATTAACTAATTAAATTGTTTAACATCTTCCATGTTTTTAACGATATACATTACATCCTTAACACCATTCAAGAGTATTAAGTAAGGGAGACAATTACTTTGACATGTATGTATTTTTTATCATAATTATATCTCTTTCTAATTACATAGTTCTCTTTATCATTACAAAAATAGTTTTCCATTCATATGGATTACAATCACTTTTGTTTCTAACATTATATTTAGAATGTCAAACAAATTTAATTTAAAACTTTGAAATATACATGTAGATCCTCGATGCCAACATACTTCTTTCTTAGTGTGGTATGACAATTATTTTAAGCTAGAATGATTTTAAATGTTTTATTTCAATTCATTTTTATCAAACAAAAATGACAAAACTTATAAACATGGTTGCATAAATGTCCATAAACCAACCTCATAAGTACTAAAGCACTATTCAAATAATTCTCTAACTCAAAGATATATAAAATAAATCTTTATACACTTTATCAATATTTGGATTTCTTGGAAATGACTCATTTTATAATGTTATTTTATGAATTGCGTATAATAATTATATTCATATCTGATATATTGGATATAATGAAATATTTATTTATAATTTTTTATATCTTTAAGAAAAATATACAACACATTTGTTAAAGCTATTATTTACACATTGCAAAATTGTCAAATATATTTAGTACTAATATGATATACAATTGTCTAAAAACATCAATATTTATTATTCATATTTTTTTTTATAACAATTTATTAAAACAAATAAAGTTAAAATTTACATATAGCACCATTAGGCCTAGTTCAATTATGCTAGCAAAATTAGAGAACTTCCATGGAGTAATCTATAGTGGGAACCCACCACCCATACAACTTTGAAGTAGCTAGTGACATTGTGAATCTAGAAGCCATGCCACATAAATTAGCTCTGAACATAATTCTATATATTGCATCTGCGTTATAGCATATTAATATCGCATATGTGATATGAATAAGCTATATCGCATATGCGATATGAATAAGCTATAACGCATATGCGATACAGCTTATTCATATCGCATATGCGTTATATCGCATATGCATTATTTTAAAATTTAAATAATTGGCGGGATTAAGGTTTGGCATTAGGTTTGGAAGCAGCTTCAAAATACTGAACCTATTGGCTAGGACAAATCAACCAGGCCTATTGCTTGTCTTTTAGAATTCTATCAATATGCTCAATTTAGATGGCGTGTTTTGATATGACATACACAATATTTTTTTATGAAAATGTAGGATATTGTAGAGTACGAAATGATGATTCTAAATATGTAATTTTTCCCTTCAAAACTATGTTTTATTTATTTATAATTATTTTTCTAATGACACACGTCAATTTTCGAAAATACATACATCGATTGTTTGTTATATAACTTTTGATTTCCATCACCATTTCCCAAAAAAACTATATGGTGCACTAGATGAGATCAAGCTCTACGATCTTATATTAAGAAATCAAGGATTTCATTAATTTTTTCCCCTAAAGTGCTGCACCCACACATACGGTTTTAATTTCAAGCTTTTTTGACTTCAATAATTAATAATAATAATAAATAAATCATGAAAAATTTCGAATAAATAGTGTTGCACTAGGCCCATATGTCCTTTATATGTCTACAAGATTTTATCCCAAATGGACATCATTTACCTCATATATTGTTGCACCCGCACAAACATATATGTTAAGATGTGTTGAACATTTGAAAACCAACTTTCACGGAAACTAATTTTATAATCATTTACGCACATTTTCTCTGCATAAATGCTATATATTATGAAATCTGATTCAATTACCTATCTTTTCTCTTTTTACTTCATCTTCAAATAAGTTAGGGAAGTACCCCTAATTGTCACCTAAAGTCAGAGTTTCCCATTTATTCCAGTATCATGTGGCATCTAAAGTGTCTTTAAAGGAGTCCATGATTATGCATCAGCCCTTAGCAATTTTGTAACTTTTTTTAATCAAATAAAGAAAGAGCACATTTCATATACTACATAATAGAAAGAGCACTTGTCATATATTATAAAAAACACATTCTTACGTGAATCTACAAAAAGAAAGAGCACATGTCATATATTGCATAATACATTTTCAACATATTTAGATGAACTTACAAAAGAATCATTACATTTATTTTGGTAAAGGTGGATTGGTGATCAACTATATTAATATAGCTATTGGGTCTTGTACAACAACAATGCTATGCATTTACGATTGACAACCATTGAAAAAGACCACAATATTAAAGGTTTGAAGAATAATGATTCAAACATATAGAACTACCTTCTATTTATCCTTCACCTCTTTTAGTTTGATCATCTAGAATTGAAGTGTGATTCTTAATAGAATTTCAATCATATTCTTGACAATTACAACTAAATATAGAGATTGAAAAGAAATAGTAATAAAGGTAGCTAAATACAATTTTGTTGATGGACTAATAATTTTTTATAAAATATTTTCATCTATAGTTCATGATGAACCATCTCTATGATTAAAGTTAGTCATCGAATTACTTACTTGTAACAAATCTAAATCTAGCATACAATGAAATAATCATGCCAGGTAAATGTGTAAACTATGTGATCCTAGAATTGATCATGGATCCTTTCCTTTATAAACACATGTTTTCTCAAATAAAAACTCAAATTTGTAAACATTGGTATATTAATATGAAAAAGAGGGTTGATCTTCCATTCCACTGTAGTTCTACAACAATGTATAATAGAGAATCCTCTATAAGACTATTTCTAATAATCCTTATAAGTTTCAATGGATGGGTACTCTATTGCATTTTTGTTTTTGCTCTTGGAGGATTGAGATAATAATTTATTGGATATATATAATCCATTTACATCAATTAAGAAAATGCAGGTGCAAGTTTGTGTATTTTAATCAAGGAAAACTATAATCCTAGGGCATTAGTTTCTATCCACACATAAACATAAACATAGTTAGTCATATCTACAACAACAAACTTATAAAATGGAGGCTAATGAGAGTTAATGTTAATCAATATGTTGCATGATGAAGACACAAAACAACAACAACAACAACAACAAAATGAGCCATTTTTTGAAATTTCACTATCACACTTATCTCTTATTTCTTAGTATATGTTACATTGTACTTGTACCTAGCACACCTTTAGGTGTACCCCAGGGAGAGACAACCAAATTTTTTGACCAGGAAGTGTTTTATTGAGCAATGGTGGTCATGGCTAGACCCTTTGGTCCTACTTTAAGGGTACTATGGCTTACTGGCGCTGTTGACTTCCCTTTAAAGAGGTTTTTAACCTCAGGTTTGGTGTCCACGGCCCCTAAGGGTTGACCAATGGGTATCATGGCTTCATATACTGTGTGTGCACTATGGTGGCCTATACTTTAGCTACGAGACACTCGTCTTCAGTTACATCCACTTAGTACACCCTCCTGTCCCTTCAGTCAGTGGGTCCTTGCTCTCCCTGGCATTCTTTCCTCAGAGGAAGCAGGGTAAAAGCATGGTAATGTGTCTCACTTTGAGGCAAGAAAATTTGTTCTGTTTTTATAAATTTATTGAAAATATTTATTGTAAAAAATAAAAAATGTGATTTAAAAAATTAAAAAAAATAATTTTAACAATTACTTGTATATTATTTACATATTCATATGAAAAAGTATTGATTTTGATGTCTTAAAATGATAGTTTTTTGGGTCGCGCTTTTACATACACATAAAAATTATTATTTATATTGAGAATTTAATAATAATTAAAATATATCATAAAATAAAATTAAAAAATATGTACAACAACCTTAAAAGTGTCTATAAAAAACTTGTTCAAAAAAATTGGAATTAAAAAAGTAAATGGTGGTAGATATGGGGGGTCGCGGTTTTGTGAGTGCTTATAAGATGCCTGAAATAATAGTAAATGACCTCTAAATAAAATGAAATAAATAAGATAAAATAATTTTTTTAATTTAAAAAAAAAAACCATATAAAAGTTCATTCATAATGAAAACTTTTGTTTTATTACACCATTATCTAATTCTTGATGGATTTGTATATTTCTAAACAAATAATTTTAGTTCATAAATTTCATTGCTGCAAAATGGGAAAAAGTGAGACACATTGCCATGCTTTTACCCAGCATCATCCATGCCAGGTTGTTTCCATGCTTTGACGAGGGAGTTGAGGGATTTTATAGATTTATAAGGGTTTGATGGGGCATAACTCCCTCCCTCCAGTTCACTCTGTCCTTTCATTCAGAGTGATTCGCTTACTTGAGCGTATTTTGGCACATGGGGATGTAAATAGCCTAGGTAGCCTACCTTAAGCCTACCTAGGATATATTTTATTATTATTTATTTTAATTTTTAGTTGACATTTTATAATTTTGAATAAAATTATGTCAAGGCATGTCGGCATGGATTTTATTTTAAAAAGTAAGTGCAAGATCATATCAATATATCTCCTCACTTTCATTTGTAAATCAGAACTTATGGGATGAATCACTATGCACTTGTTTTAACCTTCTTAGGGTTTCTCTAGATGGATGCGCTCATCTTGAATAAGTTTTTAGTTTAATGCAAGCTATTTTTCTCGTAATTCTTTGGTGAATCTTTGCTTTTGGTGATGCTTGGATTTGTTGGATGAACACAAGAATGAGGACAGGCTTCCTACCTTTCTATAGGATGTTGGTGAATGTGCATGTATGAGTCTTATTGGTAGACTTAGAGTTGCACTTTCCCTAGGATAGGTCATTACCTTCCTTCCTGTCTCCTTAGCAATCAACGACACATCTCCTCGTGAGTGTTCCCTAGGGTTTCTCAGTTTTCCTAGGCTAGTTTCTTAACCTAGGACCCTTCTTCACTAGGTTATCCCTCCTAGTAAGAAGTCCTAGGTTGGGTAGGGCTCTTTCTAGGGTTTCCCTAGGTCCTCTCACCTTCTTCATCTCGCAAATCTAGCCTAGGGTTAATCTTAGCCTAAGGTTAGCTCTTAGAATAGTTTTTAGGGTTAGTTTTGGTTAGGTTAGCTTTAGGTTAGGGTTAGATAGATTTTCCTCTACCATCACTTAAAACCTCACTAGTCTCCTCCAAAGACCCGTTGCACCCTTAACCATCCTCTCTATCCTTGGTCACTATACTAAGAGGTGTTGACCCAACCTCTTCCCTTTACAAATTATTTCCCACCAAGATATGGCGCAAATGGGCCAGAGTCTTGTACCTGAGTTTAAACCCATAGCCTTCCTCTCACCTCAATCCAAGGACCTTCCCTTAGCTCTCTATCACCTGCTTGAAAGTTCTACCATCTTCGTTGGTCACCTTTCCTCCTCGCAGATACCTATTATACTTGTTAGTCTTCTTCTACCTCACGGTCATTCCTTTCATTCTCCTAAACCTTTGATGATCACCATTTATAGCCCACAACCCCATTCACTCTTCTTTCCTTTCCCTCGGGCATGCCAAAATGGCTACGGGTTTCTCTTCTTATACTGAGCACCACTATCCCCATGATTCTGCATCTCCTCCTCGCTCCACCTGTAGCCTCCTTCACATATTCGATGTCATCTCCCTTTACTACCTCATTGGCCCTCTGCTCCACTTTCGGCATACCTCTACCTACTTCTACAGCAGTGTCTTACCTCCTCTACATTGTTCTCAATCCCTTCTCACAACATGTAATCCCATTTTCTATCCCCTTCGACAACCTCTGTTACTCCATCACCACCTCGCTACCATTTCTCCTAACAATAGCCTTCCCGACCTTCACTCCACTAAGCTAGAACCTTCTCCCTCCATGGTTTTCTTTGTGAGTCTATCATAAGGAATTACCAAGACCAAAATGTATCCTAAATAAGGAAAGGGTAGAGAGAGATAAGCAAAAAATGAGAGAAAAAGAGAATATTACGGTATTTTTGTGATAACTTTTGATCCCAAAGTCAGATTGAGGCACTCTTGGTACCATTGGAAAGTTCTCATCGAGGGATACAACATTTATGTTTTGAGATTCGTGATATTCAGCATGCTTTGTCTCAGACATTCATTTTTGTAAATATGGGCATGAGGAATCTTGAAAAGCATCTTTTTAAAGATGTTTTTTGAGATTCCTCATGCCCATATTTACAAAAATGCACACCCTAGAAAAATCATGAGAAATATCGCAAAACACAAAACAAAAGAGTTGTAGCCCTCACTGAGACCTTTCGAATGGTACCAATAAATCCCCTATCTGACTTCGAGATAAAATGTTATGGGAAACATACCATAATATTCTTTTTTTCTTTCTTATTATTGCTTATCTCTCTCTACATTTTTCTTATTTAGGATACATTGTAGAAGAAAATAGGATGTTATGGTCCCTTGCGGTAGTGGCCATTCCCTTACACACCAATTTTTCCTAATTGTAAGGTTTGGTGTAGATCTGGGTTGGGTCTTTCCCTTAGTTTTTTTTCCAGCCTCTTGACTGCACTTTCAGTGGCAGCCTTGCCACCTTTTACATTTTATTCGTGCATTAAAAGTTGGCCAATGGTGAAGTCAAATGTGTATGCTGAGTACTTTCATGACTGATATTTCTATTACATTGCTAAGTGCTTCAATACTATTATGAGTGTCCATGTAGATTATTAAAAGTGCATGTGATAGATGTTATATGCTCAGTTCAATTTGTGGTAAAGACTCAATATATGAATTTATGGTTTGATTGAATACTGAAAAATACTAATGTTTCCACGATTTGATTGTTAATGACTAAAACATATGCTTTGTACCTATGAACGTTATGAGGTTATTGCTTATCATTCAAAGCAGTGATTTATTTATGACACATTCATCTCTATATTGGCATGATATTAACGAACAATAACTGTTTGTCAATAGTGTGTATGAGGGTTGTTGCATCTTAGGGTTAGAGAATCATTACTTGACCATGTTCAGGGAGAATTTTAGGGGAGAATTTTAGCTCAATGGGCTATTTTTCCATGTTTTTCTCCCAAAAAAGATTCGCCATTTTGCATTTTTTGAAGCCCTGTTTCGCCCAATTTTGATGGGGTAAAAAATTTTCAACCTAAAAATCGCCAAATTATTATATAAACGATATAAAATCCTTGGAAATTAAAATATTTTTTTGAAAAATATTGCCAATCATTTTATAGTTGGCGTTTTAAGAATTGGTAATTTCTCCAACATTTATACACTTTTAAATAAGTATGGTTCCTTAAAATCATCCATGGCCGTCTTATATTACCACAATGCTAAGACTAATAATTTCATAAGTATCTACTCTACTATTCAATACTGGTTGCGTGCTTATGTATTTGGGCTATGAAAAACATGCATACATGCGCTTCACACATTTATATTGCAATAACAACTCCTTATTCACCATTTCAGACTTTATTATGCACTGATTTATGACAACCATGAGAGAAATTTTTTGTTGCACTATCTTTGCAGGATCAAATAGGGCTCTCCCCTAGGAGGCTTAGGCTTAGGAATAAGTGAGGGGCTAGTGACTAAGGTGACATTGGTCACTTTTCCCTTATATGCTTAACGGTGGCTCTGACTGCCATTTCAACTGGTAACGTTTTGGCGTCATTTTTGGGGAGCATTTCAAAATTTGAAGCAGTTGATCTAGAGTCATTGACACCCCTGGAAAGAACAACATTCGGTAAGAAAATTGAGGTAAGTCTTTCTTTGTATTTTGAAAATATATTGTCAAGGAATAACCTGCAGGATTACCTGGTGAATTCATAAAGAGCACAACCCATCCCATCTATCAAGTACACCCTTTTTTTATTTAGTAATTTGGCGATATTTTCTTAACTAACCTCACAGGTTTCTCCTAGTGACTTTAATCAATGAAAAATAAAAGAAATACTCTATAAATACGCGGAATGATGATGATATGGAATCCAGTTATGAATTGTGGAAGGACATATTGGAATTCTCATGCATTCCAGGTTTCTCACACAAGTATGCCGTTCTAGATGGGGGAAGGAAATTTTCCCATTGTTCTGGCAGTATAAGAACCATGCACCATCCCATGTTCAAGCATTCATGCAATTCATCTGTAAAGTAACATCATGCATGAAGACATCAAGGTGAGACTATTTATGCTATCTCTTCACCTAGAAGACAACTTATCTGTCAAAAATTGTTATGAGGGTTTTCTTTGCAGAAGTTTTTCTTCTCTCAGGCAATTCATTAATGCATTCAACATGGATTGGGATTATGGTGTTGAAGAATAGGAAAGAAATGCCATGATCAATAGAATATGGGAAGAAAATCTAGGAAGAATATAGATTCAAGATGATTCAAGAGAAAGAACCAAAGATGATATTCGATTCGATTTTGAAGATCCTGATAATCCGATTGTTACAGAAATGGAAACTGGTTTCAGTACTCTTAATCTATCATCTTTCCCAGGATATTTAGATGAGTTACCAGAGGTATTCTGACACACCTTCAAGGGTCACCATGATAATGCCGTGCATCATGTGGAATGGCTTATGATTTTGGATTCAGTTTATAGTATCAAAGAAGAAGAAGATTTTTACATGAGAGAATTTTTCCTTCACCTAGGAGGAAAGGCCCTTGCTTGGTTTGTGGGCCTAGATAAAGGAACGATATCATCATTTGCAGAATTTGTGGAAACATTCTGTAACCACTGGGATTCAGGACACCATGATGAATGGATACCTTGTGTCAAGCATGCAAAGGACGTGTTCAGTAAGGAAGCCCAAAATGGAGATCAATTTGAAGCAACCATTATTCAAGGTCTAACTGATGACATCTTGATCACAATAGATGAAGTTTCCCAAGAAGATGAATTTGATGGTGGTCCCATACATCAAGATCTAGAATTCATGGTTGAAGATGCTAAAGATAGGATGAGTTCCTCATTCCAACATGCAAAAACTCCTTATGACCTACTGCACTTATGGGAACTCTGAGGACGATGGTTATTGGACATTTATGGGTCCGCCTTTCTATAATTCCTAGAGACCAGGTAGCATCATCTCCATACGTTACAGTAAGGAAGAAAAACTTGATGAAGTTACCCAGGGTGAGGCAGAATTTGATACTATTTGGGATGAGGAACTCTTAGTCACCTCCACCAGGGATGTTGAAGAAATAACTTATGAATAGCTTGTTGAAGAAGATATGATCATTCCTTCCCCTTGTGAGGATAATGACGAAGAATGGCTCAACCCTTTTTCCACCATAATTGGATATGGAACATCGCCCGATTTCGCATATTGTTGTTATATGCAAATGGCCCATTATGATGAAAAGTTTGAAGATTTGGGACCTTGTATCTCTAGTGATTCTTCCATGATATCTCCATCATGCTCATTTTGCAGCAGGGAAGCATGTTGCACTAAGGATTATTTTCAATATATTCAACATATGATGAGCCTAGGCCATTGCTATCAGTTGTTCTCCTCAAGAAGCATTGAAGAAGTAGTTCATCCCACTCTACCTTACATTGGTAAGGCCTTACTGATAGACCTCGACAAAACCGAGGAAGGTAGGTGGACATGTATGATTTTCATCCCTATGTTTCACATTAGAGGAAATTTCAACTCAAAATGGGCCTCCTAAAATGAACTAATAAAATAATAGTTAAAATAATAAAATAATATTTATTAATTTTGGAGGAAGAAAAGAAAAAAACTACTTTTTGTTTGTATTTTTGACATATCTCCCCGTGTTTTTACTCAAATTTCGATCGAGAGAGTTTGTTGGATGCGGAATTAAATTATGCATCCAACCAATACCCACTCGGCATACTTTTGATGGGCCTTGCTACCCCAAAAACAAGAAATACCTGAAAAAATGAAATGATGACATCATCACTTCATTTTTTCAGGTATTTCTTGTTTTTGGGGTAGCAGGGCTCGTCAAAAGTATGCTGAGTGGGTACTCGTTGGATGCGGAATTTAATTCCGCGTCCAACGAGCTCTCTCGATCGAAATTTGAGTAAAAACACGGGGAGATATGTCAAAAATACAAACAAAAAAAGTAGTTTTTTTATGATACCTATCCCCAAATTTATATTAAAAAAATGTTTAAGACCTATACGGTATTTCAAATTTAAAGCAATTTCATTGGCTGACACATGATGACATGGAATTTGAATAAAATTTAAAAGGCCCATTTTGAGTTGAAATTTCCTCGAATGTAATATTTATTGTTTATCTTTTCATTTGATGCATGAAGGTATGAATTATATAGCTGACAATTTCAAAATTTCAAGAATTATTGGGGTTACTAACATGAATGTGAAAAGGATAAGAAATGTATTTCTATGCCCAAAGAAATGTTAGAGTAAATGCAGAGAAAGGTTGCGGCTCACATATGAATATTTGTGAGGTCCAACTCTACGAATAGCCTCCCAAGCTCAGGATTTATGGGTGAGTTTTAGGAAGAATTTTTTCTTCGAAGACATGTATGATGAAGGTGTTCCGTACATAAGTCCACTAGAAGCATGGATCAACGAAGCTTGTCACAATATCGATTTCAAGTATTCCAGGTTCTTAAGAAGGTTCAGTTTCTTGCACTCATCTAGATGAAGATCCAGGTACAAACTCAACATATCATCAATGAGGTATTGTCATGGATTACACTAAAGGACAAAGGTAAGATATCATGTATGAATTGCTTACTCAAATGGTTACATTAGTGGTATGATCCTACCTAACCTACTTTGATTGATAGGCTTAGGTTAGGTAGGGTTAGTTGCATTAGGCATGTTACTGTGCATTGCATTTGGTTTATTTTCATCCTTTAGTTAGTTCTAATTGTTCTTAGTTTGTTTCCCTCATTTTGCGAACAAGGAAGGACGAAAGTGTCTGCCTCTATATGCTTTTAATCTCTCGAGCATTTGATATGTGTGTGGGTATACAAGTACCAAAATATTCACAGGTTCTCGGGCACTCCTAAGAAGAGAACTCGTCCTGCAGTTGGAGCCACTATTATGTTGCACTTGTACCCAACACACCTTCAGGTGTATCCTAGGGAGAGACAGCCAAATTTTTCGACCAGGATGGTTTTATTGAAAAATGGTGGTCATGGATGCATCCTTTGGTCCTCCTTTAAGGGTACTATGGCTTGATGGCATTGATGAATTCCCTTTAAAGAGATTTTTAACCTCATGGTTGGTGTCTAGAGCCCCTAAGGGTTGACCACTGGGACTTGTGGCTCCATTTTTTTCTTTCATTCTCTAGTGGCCTCTGCTTCAGCTACGAGACACTCATCTTCAGTCGCAGCCACTTCGTACACCCTCCTGGCACTTAAGTTAGTAGGTCATTGCTCTCTGTGGCCTTCTTTCCTCAAAGGGAGACATCCTCCATGCCAAGACGTTTTCATGTTTTAAGGAGGGAATTAAGGGATTTTATAGCATTTTAGGGGTTATATGGGGCATAACGCCCCCCCTTTGATTCACTCTGGCCTTTCGTTCAGAGTGATTCGCTTATTTGAGCGCATTTTGGCACCTGGGGATGCAAATACCCCACGTAGCCTACCTTAAGCCTACCTAGCCTATATCTTATTATTATTTTCTTTTATTTTTCAGTTGACATTTTATAATTTCAAATTAACTTATTTTAAGGAATGTCAGCCTGGATTTTATTTTAAAAAGTGAGTGTGACATCATATAAATATATCTTCTCACTTTCATTTGTAAATCAGAACTTATGGGATAAATCAATATGCACTTGTTTGTTAGGCTCTAGATGGATACACTCCTCTTGAAGAATTTTTCTGGTTAATGCAACCTATTTTTCTAGTAATTCTTTGGTGAATCTCTTCTTTTGGTGATGCTTCGATTTGTTGGATGAACACAAGAGTAAGGAGGTTAGGCTTCTTACCTTTTTGCAGGATGTTGGTGAATGTGCATGTCCGAGTCTTAGTGGTAGCCTTAGAGCTGCACTTTTCTGTAGAACATGTCATTACCTTCCTTCTTATCACCTTAGCAATAAACTACATGAATCGTCGTGAGGGTGCCCTAGGGTTTCTCCTTAATTTTCCTAGGCTAGTTGCTTAACCTAAGATCCTTCTTCACTAGGTTATCCCTCCTCCTAATAAGTCCTAGGTTAGGTAGCGATTGTGCTAGGGTTTCCCTAGGTCATCTCACCTTCTTCATCTCACAAATCTAGCTCGGGGTTAGTCTTAGCCTAGAGTTAGTTCTTAAAATATTTTTTAGGGTTAATTTTGGTTAGGTTAGATTTAGATTAGGTTAGATAGATTTTCCTCTACCATCACTTAAGACCACGCTAGTCTCCTCCAAAGACCTGCTACACCCTCAACCCTCCTCTATATCCTTGGTCACTATACTAAGATGCGTTGAAATAGCCTCTTCCCTTTACAAATTATTCCTTGCCAAGATCTGGCGCAGATCGGCCTGAGTCCTATACCTGAATTTAAACCCATAACCTTCCTCACACCTCCATCCAAGCACCTTTTCTTGGCTATCAGCCTCCTCCTCAAAAATTCTTCCATCTTCGTTGGTCACCTTTCCTCCTCACAACTGTCTATTATACTTGCTAGTCCTCTTCTACCTCAGGGTCATTCCTTTCATTCCCCTAAACCTTCGTTTATCATCATTTCCACCCTGAAACCCCATTCTCTCTTCTTTCCTTTCCCTCAAAAGGAGTATGGGTTTCCCTTCTTATACCTCGCCACTATCCCCACGAGTACGCCTCTCCTCCTTGCTCCACCTGCATCCTCCTCCACACCTTTGCTATCATCTCCCTTTGCTACCTCATCGACCTTTTGCTCCACCTTCGACATGCCTTTCTAACTCCCTCGCTGGTGTATTACCTCTCTCGAGACACCTCTTCCTGCTGCTACAACAACATCTTCCCTCCTCTATCTTGTTCACCATCCCCTCTCACGGCCTCCAGCAACATTTTTTATCCCCTCCGCTAACCTTCGTTACTCCATCACCACCTCATTCTTGTTTCTCCTAGTAGCAGCCTTCCCAACCTTCGCTCCACTCAGTTAGACCCTTCTCCCTCCACGACTGTCTTCGCGAGTATATCCTTTGCTGTAGCGGTCATTCCCTTCCACACCGAGGTGGTGAAGACCCGAGTTGGGTATTTCCCTAATTTTTGTTTTCTAGCCACTTGGCTGCACTTTCATTGGAAACCTTGACACCTTTTACATTCGCTTCGTGCAATTAAAGCTGACCAGTGGTGAATTCAAATGTGTATATGCTAAATACTTTCATGACTGATATTTCTATTACATTCCTGTGTGCTTCAATATTGTTATGAGTGTCCACATAGATTATTAAAAGCACATGTGATAGATGTTATATGCTCAGTTCAATTTGTGGTAAAGAGAAATATATGAGTTTATGGTTTGATTGAATACTGAAAAATACTAATGTTGGCAAGATTTGTTTGTTAATGACTGAAACATATACCTATATGTATGAATGTTATGAGGTTATTGCTTATCGTTCAAATCAGTGATTTATTATGACACGTTCATCTCTATATTGGCATGATACTAACGAGCAATAATTGTTTGTGAATAGCATGTATCAGAATTGTTGCATCTTAGGGTTACAAAATCATTACTTGACCATGTTATATTGCCACATCGCTAAGACTAATACTGTCATAAGTATCTACTCTACTATTCAATATGGGTTGCATGCTTATGTGTTTCTAGCTATGAAAAACACTTATACATGCACTTCACACATCGTTACTACAATAACAACTCCTTATACACCTTTTCAGATTCCATTAGGTACTGATCTTTGACAACCACAAGAGAGAACATTTTTGTTGCAGTGTCTTTGCATAATCAAATATGGGTCTCCCCTATGAGGATTAGGCTTCCGAAGAAGTGAGGTGCTAGTGAGTAAGGTGACAATGGTCACTTTTCCCTTATACGCTTACCAGTGGCTTAAACTGCCATTTCAACCTGTAACAATATATGTGTCCTATATGTTTAGGTAGTACTATGAAATTTAGACTTCTCTTCCTCTTATTCATGGGAGATTTTATTTTCTTATCCACACATACAATAATGCACACTTGTGCACACAGTTTTCAAAGAATTAATGTTTCAACCACATTTTTCATAGACACGTTGAGAATTATAGAAATCATTATTCTAAACATTGAAATACTCAGAAAGCGTAGTTCCAATAGTTTTTTTATATTTGACTAACTTGCATTAATGTGATAAAATTTCTACATGAACATGAAGGTCAACTATTATACTCAACCAAATAGATCTACCCATTATTTTCTCTCCTTAAAGGTACAATTTTCCTTTATTCATGTCATGCAATGGTTTAAAAAATTGGAGCCATATTCTTTATATTGTTTATTCTCTTAGGTGAGCATGATAATCAACCATTTTCATAAATTTATAAAATATTTTACTATTTATTCAACTAATAATCTGAGATCAAGATAAGAGTCGTCTTATCTTCTAGTTTCTTTTCTCAAACCATTAAAAAGAACATGTATCTTCGTTTTGAAACTTTTGCAAAATAATGAGGTCAACCAGATCACCAAACAACTTGGTCGCCATGCAGGTCTGTTTGAGACCCTGCAAACCAGCAAACCGTCTAGGACCATCACCCAGTTTTTATCAGTCCAACCCCGTTCTTATCTCTTCTCACCCATAGATTCGATAATGGCCCATTCTCTCCTGCTCATAGTATTCTATTGGAGGGGATTTGTTTGGTTTGGGTAGAGTATGATATGGTCATGGTGTTCACTTGAGTAACCATTAGGTTAGTACCAACTTGGTTATCAAAGTGGGAATCATATGGTCGTTTCTTAACCAAATTTCATAGTTGTTTCTACCCCTCATGGTTTAACATTTGACTCTTTGATTTTTTCTTATGGGCCTGGAGCATAGCCCTTCCTGCTGGTCAACCGGTCCTGGTGACCCTTCACTACCTGTTTCAGTTGATGTGTTATCGGGTCAGGTTTTTTCAAAACCTTATGCCTCGTTGGAAGGTGGAGCACAGTCGAAGTCTGATCATGAGAGAGCCGTGGAGTCACATGCATATCATAATGTATCATATACAAATGGATTCCGAGAAAATTCGATTGAGACCAAGCCATTTGACCCCCCTCGTCGGCTTAGTTTTGAGAAGGTACAAAAAGGAAAACCCTTGTGTGTCCCTAGCAGAGACGTAAACATGGATTTGGTTTCGGCTCTCTCCATGCATTATTTAGTGGGATAAATGGAGTTCATAAATCTTAATAGAACTAAACTTTTGGATTGGATCCATGACAAGTGGAAACCTTTCATTTAGAATGTGCCTAGGGTTTTGGCATTAGTTAATAGGTGATTTGTCTTCCACTTCCTCTCAGAAGTCGATAGACAGGTGATTGAGGGGAGATACTGGGTCCATGGGAAATGATCCTTGGTTTTGTCTCATTGGAATGTCTATTTTGACCCTTGTACAATTAAGCTTGAAAAAATAAATTTGTGGGTGGTCTTACCAAACTTTCCGATTTTCTGCTAGAACCTTAAGGGTTTCCAAGCTATGGCTAATTCTCTTAGCAAATTCATACATATGGAGGAGAGCCATCTGATGGGCTCTAACAGAATTGCACCTCATGTTTTTGTGGAAATGGATATGAGAGAGGGTTTTCTGGATGAACTGGAGGTGGTGTGGGATGGTGATTCTTTTATTCAAACGCTTGAGTACTGGAGGGTTCCGTTTAGGTGTCACCAATGCAGAAGGACGGGTCACTCTAAGGATTTTTTCTTTGGTCATCGTGGGGGAGAGGCTGCAGTTATGAGAGTTGGTGAGTCTGAACTTGAGTCGGCCGAAGGGAACATGTTCCCCCTTCCTTTAGACCATGAGTCGACTACATCATTCGCTAGTAAGTTCGCTAGCTCGATGCCTATCTTACTCAAGTTTTTATTTGTTGATGAGCCCTTTGGGATCTTGTTGGTGGATGGTGGCCCTAACCCGGATACTCTCAGGATGGAATCACTGAGTGGGGGGACTGATAACCTGATGGTTAATGATGTGGCATTAAAAGGTCAAGGGGTAGAGGGCTTGGATTCTCTTCAAGCTACTCTTTCTACTAGAGGTTGACCCCTTTCTAAGGATCCCTTACTTAGTCTTGAAGATTTTCCTCCTCTGTTTAAGGTTACCTCTTTCTCCCCTCCCTTTTATATCTCATCCTCGCCACTTGCAGAATCAGACACTCTTCCCTCGATTTGTCCATCCTCTGAGCCTATTCCTTTGAAGGTATTTTTGAATCTTCCTTATGACCCATATACTATCGACAATGTCTCCATTAGAATTCCCTAAGTGTCTTTGTGTAAATCTAAACGGAGGGGTAAAGGCAAGCTCGAAGCTCCTCCAAGCAAAATGTGATTAAAGATATTAGAAGAACAAAATTGTCAATAAACATCATTGATGTATTAATGCGTGTATTATTAACAGATCTATATATATCAGAAGTGGAATGGCAACGAGTTTATGAAATTAGACATAGTGCAATTGAAAGGAGAATTTATGATATTTGTTGAAAATATCAAACTATGTATTTGTTTTATTTTATAATATCAATTTTGTAAACATATTTATTTTCTTTTTATAGGCACAATTTAGTAAAACTAAATTTAATCATTTTTATGTTTATTTATGCTTCATTATTTATTTATTTTTGCATATTATGATGTGTATTTGTGAGTTTTTTTTTAACTTAGATTTTAATATAATATTAATTCAATACATAAATAGTATATAAATTAAATAAGAATCACGTTAATGCGCCATTTTTTATTTTAATATAAAAATGTAAAAAAATATATTATTTTGAAAAAAAATAACAAAAATTAATTATTGAAAGGTAAATTTTTTAACAAACTTTCACTATTTAAAGGTAAATTTTTTTAGCAAACCTTCACTCTTGAATGGTAAAATTTTAAACAAAACCACTGGCAATCAAAACCAAATTCTAGCACTAGTGTGGCACAACCAATAATATATAAACCCTTATCAACATAAATATTGTTTGGAGCGGGGAAATCAGTACTCATGTTAACCAATAATATCTAAACCCTTATCAACTTGACCAATAATATCTAAACCCTTATCAACAAACCAAATTCCAGCACTACTTGTGACACAACCAATAATATCTAAACCCTTATCAACTTAAATATTGTTTGGACCAGGGAAATCAGTACTCACGTTAAACGACCAATAATATCTAAACCCTTATCAACTTGACCAATAATATCTAAACCCTTATCAACTTAACAATCGTTCGTCGTTTGGATGAATGGAAATAAAATTTTGATAGGAGCCCTCAACCAGGGGAATCGGTATTCCTATGACACCAATAGTATCCAAATCCTTATCAACGTAGAATGGAAAGAAAATTTTGATGGGCCCAAGGGAATCGGTGCTCCCTAAAGATAGT
Source organism: Pseudotsuga menziesii (assembly GCA_001517045.1). Classification (NCBI taxonomy): domain Eukaryota; kingdom Viridiplantae; phylum Streptophyta; class Pinopsida; order Pinales; family Pinaceae; genus Pseudotsuga; species Pseudotsuga menziesii. The sequence continues at coordinate 119,996 of LPNX010768313.1, forward strand.
TTTCCATGAATGAAATTAAAATAGGTGAAAAATATTTTACTTACTGCAAATTATTAAATACTGCGCAGTACTATGAGTCCAAACAAGTATAGATCTATTAGTTTACAGCTAAGAAACCGGATTCCCTGTTACCCCCCTTCGTGTCCCGTGGGGAACGAATCGGACACGATTCGTGTCCGACACGAAGGGGATTCGACCTTCAGTCAAATCCGAAATCGGGACACGGCCTGTCCATCGAATCGGACACGATTCTGGAGCGAATCGCGATTTTCGGACACGAACCCCCAAAATAGGACACGTAACGGCCCGAAAAAGACAGTCTGGTTCACTTAAAATCTACTTTTTGTGTTTTTATTTGTCATTTGGAAGGAAGCAAAGCATTGAGAGTCAGTTTTATGTGCAGGTGAAGGAGATTTGAAGAGGATTTGAAGGCTATCCATTGTTTCCAAGCGGTTCCAAGTGCATTCCGGCGGATTTGTGGAGAGGATT
>LPNX010768313.1:130947-203089 GCA_001517045.1 Pseudotsuga menziesii
TGCAGTTCTCCATTAATACTCACATACATTAGTGAATGGTAGAATATGTATACATTGCTAGCAACCCCAAATAAATAACAACTTTTCATCCTTCAACCGTTGNTGTAGTTCTCCATTAATACTCACATACATTAGTGAATGGTAGAATATGTATACATTGCTAGCAACCCCAAATAAATAACAACTTTTCATCCTTCAACCGTTGAAATTTACTCATTTTTTTCATAAAACATAAAATGAAAACCATAGGACTTAATATTTGTGCATAATAATGGTTATTTGTAGTCAAGTCTTTTCTTGGTAAACACTCTAATCCCAATTACAAGTCACTCTACTCCCATCACCAATAATTTATTTTGAATGGATGTTTAGACTACATACAAAAATCATAACTAGAAATCTAACTACAAAATGATATATATAAGCCACTAAATTAGAGAAGTTGTTCGTTATGAATATATAGTTAAAGTATAGTGTAAGTAAAAACGATAAATAAAATTAAACGAATTATATATATATATATAACCATTAAATTAAAAAAATATTTATAATGAACCAACCCAATTAAATAACACTTAGGTTAACAAATATATGATGTTTGAAGTCTATTACATATTTCTTTAAAACTTAAAAAAAAAGACAATAAAGATTTTGACATTATATTTTGGATTTATTTCCATGAGACACTACGAAAGTCCAAGTGTTAGATTATTCTCTTCTTTAGAGGATAAGGTGTGAGGATTCTCCAGAATGTAAATGGCACATATCATCTTTTATACTTCATCACCCTCTAAAATAACCATTATTATGTTGTGCATAGAAAATTAATCCCATAATTTTTTCAAGTTTTTTTTATGTATTTTTCTTTGTTATCTTTAGAACACTTATTAGGAAACAATAAAAATATTCTAAAAAATATTTCTCTTTGATTCAAGACATTTCTAAATAAAGATCTCTCATCACATCCACTTTTGGTTTACCAAATTCCATCTTGGAATTTGCTAACAAATACGATCATGATTGACACAATTTTTATTTTCTATTAAATTCATTGTCTTTGTCAACTCTTTTTCAGAGTCTTAAATTCTTAGCAATTTTGTAACTTTTTTTAATCAAATAAAGAAAGAGCACATTTCATATACTACATAATAGAAAGAGCACTTGTCATATATTATAAACAACACATTCTTACTTGAATCTACAAAAAGAAAGAGCACGTCATATTTAGATGAACTTACAAAAGAATCATTACATTTATTTTCAACATATTTAGATGAACTTACAAAAGAATCATTATATTTAGGTGGATTGGTGATCAACTATATTAATATAGCTATTGGGTCTTGTACAACAACAATGCTATGCATTTACGATTGACAACCATTGAAAAAGACCACAATATTAAAGGTTTGAAGAATAATGATTCAAACATATAAAACTACCTTCTATTTATCCTTCACCACTTTTAGTTTGATCATCTAGAATTGAAGTGTGATTCTTAATAGAATTCAATCCTATTCTTGACAATTACAACTAAATATAGAGATTGAAAAGAAATAGTAATAAAGGTAGCTAAATACAATTTTGTTGATGGACTAATAATTGTTTATAAAATATTTTCATCTATAGTTTATGATGAACCATCTTTATGATTAAAGTTAGTCGTCGAATTATTTACTTGTAACAAATCTAAATCTAGCATATAATGAAATAATCATGCTAGGTAAATGTGTAAACTATGTGATCCTAGAATTGATCATGGATCCTTTCCTTTATAAACACATGTTTTCTCAAATAAAACTCAAATCTCTAAACATTGGTATATTAATATGAAAAAGAGGGTTGATCTTCCATTTCACGGTAGTTCTACAACAATGTATAATAGAGAATACTCTATAAGACTATTTCTAATATGGGTACTCTATTGCATTTTTTTTTCACTAATGGATGGGTACTCTATTGCATTTTTGTTTTCACTCTTGGAGGATTGAGATAATAATTTATTGGATATATATAATCCATTGACATAAATTAAGAAAACATAGGTGCAAGTTTGTGTATTTTAATCAAGGAAAATTATAATCCTAGGGCATTAGTTTCTATCCACACATAAACATAAACATAGTTAGTCATATCTACAACAACAAACTTATAAAATGGAGGTTAATGAGAGTTAATGTTAATCAATATGTTGCACGATGAAGACACAAAACAACAACAACAACAACAAAAAAATGAGCCATTTTTCGAAATTCCACTATCACACTTATCTCTGATTTCTTAATATATGTTACGTTGTACTTGTACCTAGCACACCTTCAGGTGTACCCCAGGGAGAGAGGGCCAAAGTTTTCGACCAGGAGGTGTTTAATTGAGCAATGGTGGTCATGGCTAGACCCTTTGGTCCTACTTTAAGGGTACTATGGCTTACTGGCGCTGCTGACTTCCCTTTAAAGAGGTTTTTAACCTCAAGGCTCGTGTCTACGGCCCCTAAGGGTTGACCAATGGGTATCATGGCTTCACATACTATGTGCGCGCTATGGTGGCCTCTACTTCAGCTACGAGACACTCGTCGTTAGTCGCATCCACTTAGTACACCCTCCTGGCCCTTCAGTCAGTGGGTCCTTGCTCTCCCTGGCCTTCTTTCCTCAGAGGAAGCATCCTCCATGCCAGGTTGTTTCCATGCTTTGAGGAGGGCGTTGAGGGATTTTATAGAATTATAAGGGTTAGATGGGGCATAACTCCCTCCCTCAAGTTCACTATGTCCTTTCGTTCAGAGTAATTCGCTTATTTGAGCGTATTTTGGCACATGGGGATGCAAATAGCCTAGGTAGCCTACCTTAAGCCTACCTAGGCTATATTTTATTATTATTTTCTTTTAATTTTTAGTTGAAATTTTATTTTGAATTAAATTATTTTAAGGCATGTCGGCATGGATTTTATTTTAAAAAATAAGTGCGAGATCTTATCAATATATCTTCTCACTTTCATTTGTAAATCAGAACTTATGGGATAAATCACTATGCATTTGTTTTAACCTTCTTAGGGTTTCTCTGGATGGATGCGCTCATCTTGAATAAGTTTTTAGTTTAATGCAAGCTATTTTTCTGGTAATTCTTTGGTGAATCTTTGCTTTTGGTGATGCTTCGATTTGTTGGATGAACACAAGAATGAGGTCAGGCTTCTTACCTTTTTGTAGGATGTTGGTGAATGTGCATGTATGAGTCTTAGTGGTAGCCTTAGAGCTACACTTTTCCCTAGTATAGGTCATTACCTTCCTTCCTATCACCTTAGCAATCAACAAGACATCTCCTCGTGAGTGTTCCCTATGGTTTCTCAGTTTTCCTAGGCTAGTTTCTTAACCTAAGACCCTTCTTCACTAGGTTATCCCTCCTCCTAAGAAGTCCTAGGTTGGGTAGGGCTCTTTCTAGGGTTTCCCTAGTTCCTCTCACCTTCTTCATCTCACAAATCTAGCATAGGGTTAATCTTAGCCTAGGGTTAGTTCTTAGAATAGTTTTTAGGGTTAGTTTTGGTTAGGTTAGCTTTAGGTTAGGGTTAGATAGATTTTCCTCTACCATCACTTAAAACCTCGCTAGTCTCCTCCAAAGACCCGTTGCACCCTTGACCCTCCTCTCTATCCTTGGTCACTATACTAAGAGGCATTGACCCAACCTCTTTCCTTTTACAAATTATTTCCCACCAAGATATGGTGCAAACGGGCCAGAGTACTGTACCTGATTTTAAACCCATAACCTTTCTCACAGCTCAATCCAAGGACCTTCCCTTAGCTCTCGATCGCCTGCTTGAAAGTTCTACCATCTTCGTTTGTCACCCCTCGCAGATACCTATTATACTTGCTAGTCCTCTTCTAGCTCACGATCGTTCCTTTCATTCTCCTAAACCTTCGTTGATCACCGTTTCTAGCCCACAAACCCATTCACTCTTCTTTCCTTTCCCTTGGGCATGCCAAAAGGGCTACGAGTTTCTCTTCTTATACTGAGCACCACTATCCCCATGATTCTGCATCTCCTCCTCGCTCTACCTGCAGCCTCTGCATCTTCGATGTCAGCTCCCTTTACTACCTCATTGGCCCTCTACTCCACCTTCGGCATACCTTTCTAACTCCCTCGTTGGAGTATTCCCTCTCTCGAGATACCTTTACCTACTCTTACATCAACGTCTTACCTCCTCTATGTTGTTCTCAATCCCCTCTCACAGCATGAAACACCATTTTCTATCCCCTTCGACAACCTGTGTTACTCCATCACCACCTTGCTATCATTTCTCCTAACAGTAGCCTTCCCAACCTTCACTCCACTAAGCTAGAACCTTCTCCCTCCATGGTTTTCTTTGTGAGTCTATCATAAGGAATTACCAAGACCAAAATGTATCCTAAATAAGGAAAAGGTAGAGAGAGATAAGCAAAAAATGAGAGAAAAAGAGAATATTACGGTATTTTTGTGATAACTTTTGATCCCAATGTCGGATTGAGGCACTCTTGGTACCGTTGGAAGGGTATCATTGAGGGATACAACGTTTATGTTTTGATATTCATGATATTCCTCACGGTTTGTCTTAGACATGCATTTTTGTAAATATGGGCATGAGGAATCTTGAAAAGCATCCTTTCAAAGATGTTTTTCGAGATTCCTCATGCCCATATTTACAAAAATGCACACCCTAGAAAAACCATTATCGCAAAACACAAAACAAAAGAGTTGTAGCCCTCACTGAGACCTTTCCAACGGTACCAATAAATCCCCTATCCGAATTCGAGATAAAATGTTATGGTAAACATACCGTAATATTCTTTTTTCTTTCTTATTATTGCTTATCTCTCTCTACATTTTTCTTATTTAGGATACATTGTAGAAGAAAATAGGATGTTATGGTCCCTTGCGGTAGCGGCCATTCCCTTACACACCAGTTTGTCCTATTTGTAAGGTTTGGTGCAGATCTGGGTTGGGTCTTTCCCTTAGTTTTTTTTCCAGGCTCTTGGCAGTACTTTCAGTGGCAACCTCGCCACCTTTTATATTTTCTTCATGCATTAAAAGTCGGCCAATGGTGAATTCAAATGTGTATACTGAATACTTTCATGGCTGATATTTCTATTACATTGCTAAGTGCTTCAATACTGTTATGAGTGCCCATGTAGATTATTAAAAGCGCATGTGATAGATGTTATATGCTCAGTTCAATTTGTGGTAAAGACTCAATATATGAATTTATGGTTTGATTGAATACTGAAAAATACTAATGTTTCCACGATTTGATTGTTAATGAATAAAACATATGCTTTATACCTATGAACGTTATGAGGTTATTGCTTATCATTCAAAGCAGTGATTTATTTATGACACGTTCATCTCTATATTGGCATGATACTAATGAACAATAACTATTTGTTAATAGTGTGTATGAGGGTTGTTGCATCTTAGGGTTAGAGAATCATTACTTGACCGTGTTCAGGGATAATTTTAGGGGCGAATTTTAGCCCAGTGGGCTATTTTTCCATGTTTTTCTCCCAAAAAAGATTCGCTATTTTACATTTTTTTAAGCCCTGTTTCGCCCAATTTTGATGGGGTAAATTTTTTTCACCCTAAAAATTGCCAAATTATTATATAAACGATATAAAATCCTTGGAAATTAAAATATTTTTTGAAAAATATTTCCAATTATTTTATAGTTGGTGTTTTAAGAATTGGTAATATTCGCCAACATTTATACACTTTTAAATAAGTATGGTTCCTTAAAATCATCCATGACCGTGTTATATTACCACAGTGCTAAGACTAATAATTTCATAAGTATCTACTCTACTATTCAATACTGGTTGCATGCTTATGTGTTTTTGGCTATGAAAACGTGTATACATGCGCTTCACACATTTCTATTGCAATAACAACTCCTTATTCACCATTTTAGACTTAATTATGCACTGATTTATGACAACCACAAGAGAGAACTTTTTTGTTGCAGTGTCTTTGCAGGATCAAATAGGGCTCTCCCCTAGGAGGCTTAGGCTTATGAATAAGTGAGGGGCTGGTGACTAAGGTGACATTGGTCACTTTTCCCTTATATGCTTACCGGTGTCTCAAACTGCCATTTCAACCGGTAACATTTTGACATCGTTTCTGGGGAGCATTTCAAATTTTGAAGCAGTTGATCTAGAGTCATTCACACCCCTGGAAAGAACAACATTCGGTAAGAAAATTGAAGTAAGTCTTTGTTTGTATTTTGAAAATATATTGTCAAGGAATAACCTGTAGGATTACCTGGTGACTCCATAAATAGCACAACCCATCCCATCTATCAGGTACACCCTTTTTTAATTTAGTACTTTGGTGATATTTTCTTAACTAACCTCGCAGGTTTCTCCTAGTGACTTTAATCAATGAAAAATAAAAGAAATACTCTATAAATACGGGGAATCATGATGATATGGCATCCAATTATGAATTGTGGATGGACATATTCAAATTCTCATGCATTCCAGGTTTCTCACACAAGTATTCCATTCGAGATGGGGGAAGGAAATTTTCCCATTGTTCTGGCAGTATAAGAACCATGTAGCATCCCATGTTCAAGCATTCATGCAATTCATCTGTAAAGTAAAATCATGCATGAAGACATCAGGGTTAGACTATTTATGCTATCTCTTCACTTAGAATACAACTTATCTGTCAAAAATTGGTATGAGGGATTTATTTGCAGAAGTTTTTCTTCTCTCAGGAAATTCATTAATGCATTCAACATGGATTGGGATTACGGTATCGAAGAACAGGAAAGAAATGCCATGATCGATAGAATATGGGAAGAAACTCTGGGAAGAATCCAGATTCAAGATGATTCAAGAGAAAGAACCAAAGATGATATTCGATTCGATTTTGAAGATCTTGATAATCCGACTGCTACAGAAATGGAAATTGGTTTCGGTCCTCTTAATCTATCATCTTTCCTAGGATATTTAGATGAGTTACCAGAGGTATTCTGACACACCTTCAAGGGTGACCATGATAATGTCGTGCATCATGTGGAATGGCTTATGACTTTGGCTTCAGATTATAGTATCAAAGAAGAAGAAGATTTTTAGATGAGAGAATTTTTCCTTCACCTGGGAGGAAAGGCCCTTGCTTGGTTTGTGGGAACGATATCAACATTTCAAGAATTTGTGGAAACATTTTGTAACCACTGGGATTCAGGAAACCATGACGAATGGATACCTCGTGTCAAGCATGCGAAGGACTTGTTCAGTAAGGAAGCCCAAAACGGAGATCAATTTGAAGCAACCATTATTCAAGGTCTAACTGATGACATCTTGATCACAATAGATGAAGTTTCCCAAGAAGATGAATTTGATGGTGGTCCCATATATAAAGATCTAGAATTCATGTTTGAAGATGCTAAAGATAGGATGAGTTCCTCATTCCAACATGCAAAAAATCCTTATGACCTACTGCACTTCTGGGAACATAATGGCAGGAACTCTGAGGATGATGGTTATTGGACATTTATGGGTCCGCCTTTCTATGATTCCTAGAGACCAGGTAGCATCATCTCCATACGTTGTAGTAAGGAAGAAAAACTTGATGAAGTTACCTAGGGTGAGGTAGAATTTGACACTATTTGGGACAAGGAACTCTCAGTCACCTCCACCAAGGATGTCAAAGAAATAACTTATGAATAGCTTGTTGAAGGAGATATGATCATTCCCTCCCCTTGTGAGGATAATGATGAAGAATGGCTCAACCCTTTGTCCACCATAATTGGATATGGAACATCGCCCGATTTCGCATATTGTTGTTATATGCAGATGGCCCATTATGATGAAAAGTTTGAAGATTTGGGACCTTGTATCTCTGATGATTCTTCCATGATATCTCCATCATGCTCATTTTGCAGTAGGGAAGCATGTTGCACTAAGGATTCTTTTCAATATATTGAACATATGATGAGCCTAGGTTATTGCTATCAGTTGTTCTCCTCAAGAAGCATTGAAGAAGTTGTTCATCCCACTCTACCTTACATTGGTAAGGCCTTACTGATAGACCTCAACAAAACCAAGGAAGGTAGGTGGACATATATGATTTTCATCCCTAGGTTTCATAATATTTATTGTTTATCTTTTTGTTTGATGCATGAAGGTATGAATTATATAGCTGACAATTTCAAACTTTCAAGAATTATTGGGCTTACTAACATGAATGTGAAAAGGATAAGAAATGTACTTCTATGCCCAATGAAATGTTTGCATAAATGCAGAGAGAGGTTGCGGCTCACATATGAATATTTGTGAGGTCCAACTCTACAAATAACCTCCCAAGTTCAGGATTTATGGGCAAGTTTCAGGAAGATTTTTTTCTTAGAAGACATGTATGTTGAAGGTGTTCCATACATAAGTCCACTAGAAGCATGGATCAACGAAGCTTGTCACAATATCGATTTCAAGTATTCCATGTTCTTAAGAAGGTTCAGTTTCATGCACTCATATAGATGAAGATCCATGTACAACTCAACATATCATCAATGAGGTATTGTCATGGATTACACTAAAGGACAAAGGTAAGATATCATGTATGAATTGCTTACTCAAATGGTTACATTAGTGGTATGATCCTACCTAAAATACTTTGATCGACAGGCTTAGGTTAGGTAGGGTTAGTTGCATTAGACATGTTACTGTGCATTGCATTTGGTTTATTTGCATCCTTTAGTTAGCTCTTATTGTTCTTAGTTTGTTTCCCTCATTTTGTGAACAAGGAAGGACGAAAGTGTCTGCCTCTAGATGCTTTTAATCTCTCAAGCATTTGATATGTGTGTAGGTATACAAGTACCAAAATATTCACAGGTTCTCGAGCACTCCCAGGAAGATAAATCGTCCCGTAGTTGGAGCCACTGTTATGTTGCACTTGTACCCAACGCACCTTCAGGTGTATCCTAGGGAGAGACGGCCAAAATTTTCGACCAGGAGGGTTTTATTGAGAAATGGTGGTCATGGGAGAGACAGCCAAATGGCTCCATATTCTTCTTTCATGCTCTAGTGGCCTCTACTTCAGCTACGAGACACTCATCTTCAGTCGTAGCCACTTCGTACACCCTCCTGGCCCTTAAGTTAGTAGGTCCTTAATCTCCATGGCCTTCTTTCCTCAAAGGAAGACATCCTCCATGCCAGGACGTTTCCATGTTTTAAGGTTGGAATTGAGGGATTTTATAGCATTTTAGGGGTTAGATGGGGCATAACGCCCTCCCTCCAGTTCACTCCGGCCTTCCGTTCAGAGTGATTCACTTATTTGAGCGCATTTTGGCACCTGGGCATGCAAATACCCCAGGTAGCTTACCTTAAGCCTACCTAGCCTATATCTTATTATTATTTTCTTTTATTTTTCAGTTGACATTTTATAATTTCGAATTAACTTATTTTAAGTTATGTCATCCTGGATTTTATTTTAAAAAGTGAGTGTGAGATCATATACATATATCTCCTCACTTTCATTTGTAAATTAGAACTTATGGGATAAATCACTATGCACTTGTTTCTTAGGGTTTGTCTGGATGGATGCACTCCTCTTGAAGAAGTTTTCTGGTTAATACAAGCTATTTTTCTAGTAATTCTTTGGTGAATCTCTTCTTTTGGTGGTGCTTCGATTTGTTGGATGAACACAAGAACAAGGAGGTTAGGCTTCTTACCTTTTTACAGGATGTTGGTGAATGTGCATGTTTGAGTCTTAGCGGTAGCCTTAGAGCTGCACTTTTCTATAGGACATGTCATGATTACCTTCCTTCCTATCACCTTACCAATCAACTACATCACTCCTCGTGAGGGTGCCTTATGGTTTCTCCTAAATTTTCCTAGGCTAGTTGCTTAACCTAGTATCCTTCTTCACTAGGTTATCCCTCCTCCTAATAAGTCCTAGGTTGGGTAGCGATTGTGCTAGGGTTTCCCTAGATCATCTCACCTTCTTCATCTCACAAATCTAGCCAAGGGTTAGTCTTATCCTAGGGCTAGTTCTTAAAATAGTTTTTAGGGTTAGTTTTGGTTAGGTTAGCTTTAGGTTAGGGTTAGATATATTTTCCTCTACCATCACTTAAAATCACGCTAGTCTCCTCCAAATACCTGCTACACCCTTGACCCTCCTCTATATCCTTGGTCACTATACTAAGATGCGTTGACCTAGCCTCTTCCCTTTACAAATTATTTCCCACAAGATCTGGCATAGATCGGCCTGAGTCATGTACCCGAGTTTAAACCCATAACCTTCCTCGCACCTCCATCCAAGGACCTTCCCTTGGCTCTTAGTCTCCTCCTAAAAACTTCTTCCATCTTCATTGGTCACCTTTCCTCCTCGCAATTGTCTAGTATACTTGCTACTCCTATTCTACCTCATGGTCATTCCTTTCATTCCCCTAAACCTTCGTTTATCATCATTTCTACCCTGAAACTCCATTCTCTCTTCTTTCCTTTCCCTCAAAAGGAGTACGGGTTTCCCTTATTATACATCGCCACTATCCCCACGAGTACGCCTCTCCTCCTTGCTCCACCTACATCCTCCTCCACACCTTTGCTGTCATCTCCCTTTACTACCTCATCGACCTTTTGATCCACCTTCGACATGCCTTTCTAACTCCCTCACTGATGTATTACCTCTCTTGGGACACCTCTTCCTGCTGATACAACAACATCTTCCCTCCTCTATGTTGTTCACCATCCCCTCTCGCGGCCTCCAACACCATTTTCTATCCCCTTCGCTAACCTCTGTTACTCCATCACCACCTCGTTCTTGTTTCTCCTAGCAACAACCTTCCCAACCTTCGCTCCACTCAGCTAGACCCTTCTCCCTCCATGGTTGTCTTCGCGAGTATATCCCTTGCTGTAGCGGTCATTCCCATCCACACCGAGGTGTCCACTTGGAAAGGTCTGGTGAAGACCTGGGTTGGGTATTTCCCTGAGTTTTGTTTTCTAGCCATTTGGTTGCACTTTCACTGGAAGCCTCGCCACCTTTTACATTCTCTTCGGTCAATTAAAGCTGACCAATGGTGAAGTCAAATGTGTATATGTTGAATACTTTCATGACTGATATTTCTATTACATTCCTATGTGCTTCAATACTGTTATGAGTGTCCACGTATATTATTGAAAATGCATGTGATAGATGTTATATGCTGAGTTCAATTTGTGGTAAAGACAAATATATGAGTTTATGGTTTGATTGAATACTGAAAAATACTAATGTTTCCAAGATTTTATTGTTAATGACTGAAACATATACCTGTACGTATGAATGTTATGAGTTTATTGATTATCATTCAAATCAGTGATTTATTTATGACACGTTCATTTTTATATTGGCATGATACTAACGAACAATAATTGTTTATGAAATAGCATGTATCATAATTGTTGCATCTTAGGGTTAGAGAATCATTACTTAACCATGTTATATTGCCACATTGCTAAGACTAATACTGTCATAAGTATCTACTCTACTATTGAATATCGGTTGCATGCTTATGTGTTTTTGGCTATTAAAAACACTTATACATGCACTTCACACATTGTTACTGCAGTAACAACTCTTTATACACCTTTTCAGATTCCATTAGGCACTGATCTCTAACAACCACGAGCGAGAACATTTTTTTTGCGGTGTCTTTGCATGATCAAATAGGGATCTCCCCTATGAGGCTTAGGCTTCTGAAGAAGTGAGGTGCTAGTGACTAAGGTGATAGTGGTGACTTTTCCCTTATACGCTTACCAGTGACTCAAGCTGCCATTTCAACCGGTAACAATATATATGTCCTATATGTTTAGGTAGTATTAGGAAATTTAGACTTCTCTTCCTCTTATTCACGGGAGATTTTTTTTTCTTATCCACACATAGAATAATACACACTTGTACAAAGAGTTTCAAATAATTAATGTTTCAACCACATTTTTCATACACGTAGAGAATTATAGAAATTTCATTATTCTAAACATTGAAATACTGAGAAAGAGTAGTTCCAATAGCTTTTTGATATTTGACTAACTTGAATTAATGTGATAAACTTTCTACATGAACATGCAGGTCAACTATTATACTCAACCAAATAGATCTACCCATTATTTTCTCTCCTTTTAAAGGTACAATTTTCCTTTATTCATGTCATACAATGGTTTAAAAAAATTGGATCCATATTCTTTATATTTTTTCTTGGATGAAGTATATTTTTTATGATCTTAGGTGAGCATGATAATCAACCATTTTCATAAATTTAAAAAATATTCTACTATTTTTCAATTAATAATTTGATATCAAGATAAGAGTCGTCTTATCTTCTAGTTTGTCCTTTCTCAAACCATTAAAAAGAATATGTATCTTCGTTTTGAAACTTTTGCAAAATAATGAGGTCAACCAGATCACCATGCAGGTCCATTTGAGACCTTGCGAACCAGCAAACCATCTTGGACCATCGCATAGTTTATATCAGTCCAACCTCATTCTTGTCTCTTCTCACCCATCGAATTGACAGTGGCACATTCTTTGCTGCTCGTAGTATTCTATTGAATGGGATTTTTTTGGTTTGGGTAGAGTGTCATACGGTCTTGGTGCTCACCTGAGTAACCATCAGGTTAGTACCAACCAGGTTACCAAAGTGGGAATCATCTGGTCGTTTCTTAACCAAATTCCATAGTTGTTTCTACCCCTCATGGTTTAAGACAGTGACTCTTTGTTTTTTTCTGATGGTCCTGGACCGTAGCCCTTCCTGCTGGTCAGTCAGTCCTGGTTACCCTTCCCTGCCTATTTTAGCTAATGTGTTGTCAGGTCATGTTTTTTTAGAACCTTGTGCCTCGTTGGAATGTGAAGCACAGTCAAAGTATGACCATGAGAGAGCCATGGAGTCACATGCATATCATAATGTATCATATACAAATGGCTTCCGAGAAAATCCTATTGAGACCAAGCCATTTGACGCCCCTCGTCAGCTTAGTTTTGAGAAGGTACAAAAAGGAAAACCCTTGTGTGTCCCTAGCAGAGACGTAACCATGGATTTGGTTTCAGCTCTCTCCATGCATTATTTAGTGGGATAAATGGAGTTCATAAAGCTTAATAGAACTAAAATTTAGGATTGGATCAGTGACAAGTGGAAACCTTTCATCCAGAATGTCCCCAGGGTTTTTCCGTTACTTAACAGGTGGATCGTCTTCCACTTCCTCTCGGAAGCTGATAGAGAGTCGATTGAGGGGAGATATTGGGTCCATAGGAAAGGATCCTTGGTTTTGTCTCATTGGAATGTGTATTTTTACCCTCGTACAACTAAGCTTGAGAAAATAAATTTGTGGGTGGTATTACCAAAATTTTCGATTTTCTGCTGGAACCTTAAGATTTTCGGGCTGTGGCTAATTATATTAGCAAATTCATACATATGGAGGAGAGCCATCTGATGGGATCTGACAGAATTGCCCCTCATTTTCTTGTGGAAATGGATATGAGGGAGGGTTTGTCGGATGAACTGAAGGTGGTGTGGGATGGTGATTCTTTTATTCAAACGCTTGAGTACTGGAGGGTTCCATTTAAGTGTCACCAATGTAGAAGGATGGGTCACTCTAAAGATTTTTTCTCTGGTCATCGTTGGGGGGAGGCTGCAGTTACGAGAGATGGTGAGTATGAATTTGAGCCGGCCAAAGCGAACATGTTTCCTCTAGGCTTTAGACCATGAGTCGACTACATCCTTTGTTAGTAAGTTTTCCAGCTCGATGCCTGTCTTACTCAATTTTTTATTTGTTGATGAGCCCTTTGGGATATTGTCCGTGGATGGTGGCCCTAACCCGACTGCTCTCAGGATGGACTCACTAAGTGGGGGTACTGATAACTCAGTGGTTGCTGATGCGACATTAAAATGTCAAGGGGTATAGGGCTTGGATTCTCTTCAAGCTACTCCTTCTCCTAGAGGTCGACCCCTTTCTGAGGATCCCTTATTTAGTCTTGAAAATTTTCCTCCTCTGTCTAAGGTTACCTCTTTCTCCCCTCCCTTTCATATATCATCCTCACCGCTTCCAGAATCAGACACTCTTTCCTCGATGTGTCCATCCTCTAAGTCTATTCCTTTGAAGGTATTTTTGAATTTTCCCGATGACCCGGATACTATCGACAATGCCTCCATTAGAATTCCCTAAGTATCTGTGCATAAATATAAAAGGAGGGCTAAAGACAAGCTGGAAGATCCTCCTATGGAGGGTGGTGGAGGAGATGTCTCATTCTGTCTTAACCCTAATTCCTCTTCACTGTTCAACAAAGGCCTCCCTAGGGATGCAAATATTTTGACCATTTCTTCTGATTGAGCTCTTAGAGAAGCAACATCCCCCTCCTCTGTCAAGAAATGATCATTGTCTCTCTTAACGTTTGTGGGTTAGGAACTGGAACCAAAAGAGTTTCCCTGAAGTTATTTTTAGACAATATTAAGCCTTGTATTTTACTTCTTCAAGACACTATGACAGATGCAGAATATGCCTGTGCTTATTTTTTTAAAATTGAAACCTACTTGGTGTTTTTCACCCTGGGATTCTAATGGTTTATCTGGTGGCACTCTATTCGCTTAGAACCTGTTGCCGCCTTTCACACACCTGGGTTATGTGGCAGAAATATTCAAGCCACTCGGTATGTCCTTAGGGGCAAGTCTTGAGTCAAGGATGTCACCTTGTTCTTGACTCCTCCATTTAGGCTAACTCCTAACGAAGCCAAGGGGGGTAGACCCTATTAAAATAATAAGGCTAATTACTTAGTGTGATGGTGTTATATTGATTAAGTTGTTTAGGAGTTTTGAAATTAACCAGTGGAAACAAAAGATGACAAGATGCAAAATTTAAAGCAGATAAGCACAGTAATGACACTCAATCTATATATAATCGAAAGAATTGATCAAATAAATCACCAGTGCCTTAAATGGAGTCAACAGAGGAAATAATGTGCTTGCATGCGTATGAAAGAATGTTTTGAAAATGTCTCTTGGTATATTTTAAATTAATGTGGAATGTGAACGAATTAAATTAGCCGAAAAAAGGGACTCCAGATATACCCGAGGGGTACTTGGAGTATGTCCCAAAGTGAACTTTCACGGCTACCCGCAAGGTGTTTGTGGGCTGGAACGAAGTCTCAGAGACTATTTTTCATAACGCACCCATCAGGGTGTGATAGAGATCGATGCCTCGAGGTCACTTTCCAGTTGTTCCCACTCCTTTGGGTATTTTTCCACCGCTTACAGTTTGTTCGAGGCGTTGGATTTTCGCCTGATGGTTTCTCAATTTGGGAGGTGAAGACTAATTAATCTAGTCACTCAAGTGCTATTGATGCAGCTTAACTAATCAGACGAACTACATCCAAGTGCAGAGCATACACATTGGAGTCTTGTCAATTTTAGTAAATTTTAAGAGTGTTCTTGTTAAAAAAGAAGACCCTCTAGGAATCTCTTTTGGCCCAAGTGGACCTCAATCGGGAAATCAAGGAGGGGTTGATTTTATTGCTTGCATGTGAAAAATAACAATGAAAATGGAATCAGAGATACACAACACCGGTTTTCTAATTAGTCCTACCATGCATCTCTTTCCCCTTGCAGGTCAATCGGGAAGTCGTGGGGTAAGTAGTATGATTAATTTGAATTGAAAATATGGAATAATGCAAAATTTTATCAAAGTATACAATCATGCATGTCAAGACTAAAGTAGAACAGAAAAAAGAGAAAAATGCAAAAAAATGACACGGGCACGAATCCCCCCAGGGGGGGTGGTGAATAGGCTCGAAAGAGATTTTATTTTTATTAGAAGCAATTAAAATATCAGAAAACTGAAATTAACCCACTTGTTCCTTATACTAAATGAGACCAAAGGTTTACAAATTGCAAAATTTTGAAATTTTGGGAAGACGGAGACCCCTTGGGGGGTTTCGAATGGTCCAAAAAACTATTTCCGGAAAGCACCTCCTCCTATTTTCTGTTACACCTACTAAAACCCATAAATATTATCACAGTTAAATATGCCCAAAAGTACTTTGAAAGTACTTTTGGATGAACACACTTTTTACCTAAAAATTCTAAGTTAAAACTAGTTTTTAAAGAAGCGGAAAAAGAGCCAAGGAAAGAAAGATTTCCTTGGGATCTTGGCCTGGTTTTTATGCAGCCAATATGAAGCACTTAAATTACTAAATATAATTTTTAGATTCTAAGGAAACAACCATGCATTCAACAAGCTTTAGATCTACTTTCACAGCCTTGAAAAATGACATTTTTTCCTAAAACTAGATCTAAAATGCTTGTAAAATTTCTTTAGGGGTGATATATAGTTTATGAGATTTAAGGAAGAAATATATATGTAAAATGAATCCTGAAATTGATAGATATAAACAATTTTAAAGTTGCAAAATAAGTAACCAGACTAATTTTAAAAAGATTGAAGGAGGAAGAGGAAAAGAAGAGCGCTTGTTGCTAGAATGGATCGCAAAAGAGACTAGTTAGTGGAATGTCGAGGGACAATGCCTTCACAAAATAGTCAGATGCTCAGCGGAGTCAAGCTAGATCCATAGTTCGTCCAACCCTTGCTACAGGAAAACTAACAAACAATCTTGCACAAAAACCTTATGAGATATGGATAGAGATATATGAAAAAAGAGAGGGATTACATGCAAATAAACTTATTTAAACATGTATAATTTGAATCTTCAAACATATATGCCATGAGATATTGAAAAACAAGTAATATTACTTTCCCAACTATACTCCTATTGATTCAGTTGAATCGTTCAAGCCAGACAAGATTCAGATGCAGAAATTGAGAGTAAGACACCGGTAACAACGAAAGCTGCAAGACAATGTTAATTCCACACACATAAGAGCATTACACTATTTTGGCCTCCAAAGATTCACTTTATTCCAATAGAAAAAGATATTACACAGTATTACACCAGCAATATCTCCCCAATACAACTCTAGCTAACTCGGAAAGGAGGCATCCATGCTTTATTTATACAAAAAATTGAAACCCTGGCCCAGAGGGGGCACAAATCCCAAGGAGATAGACAACTGTAGCTGAAGGAGAGTCCATCAATGCCTGATCTGAAGCTAAAATAAGCTTCTACTTTGTTTGAATGCCAATCGGGGAGCTGATACATCAACATGTTGACTGAATCATCAATCACAGAGCTCCCAAAAGAGCCCACATGTGTGGAGGAGAGAGAGAGGGTGCGATTCCCCATAAAGGAGGCTAAAGTTCAACTCTGGATCTACCCTGATTAGCCCTTTAGTCAAGGAATTGAAATCTCTGGTTAATCTAGTGCCGATGATATTGATTTCAATCAAATCGGTTGAGAATCCATTGATCTAGGATTTTGGATTTGCTCCATTATTCATCAATTTATTAATTAAAATAATCAATAATTGATTTTTTGGGGCTTTCTGACCTGAGTGATGGAAAATCACTCAAAACTAAGAAAAAGTGGGTCTATGGGTTTACATGATGCTCTAATATTGAAAATGAGCACCCCCATGACTGAAACTGATTATTTGGCCCACTTGTATTACAAAACCAAATTTTCCAATTAGACTATTAAAAAATAGCCTAAGTTTTTGTGGAAAATTTAAAATTTATAAAAATTTATAAACCTAGGGGGGACTTAGACATGTTCATATGATTCAACCATGATGCCTAGCATGTTTATACATTGACACATAGACTCTAATAACCTCAGTAGGCCTAAATGTCAAGCCGACCACCCCAACTTTGGAGGTATTGAGTGAAAAACTCAGAAATTTTCAGTCGTTTATTCAACAACCAATAATAACCAAGGGAAAAAACACCTTGGGCTAATCGGATTGACAAATAAAATCTAAGAGACCGAGTCTTTTACAAACACTATCATGCTAGGACATCTTATTACAACTCCCCCAGTGGGTATGAACATGTGATATAGTACAACAAGCACTTCCGAGAAGCACTTCCGAAGGTCTTCTGAAGTCTAAACAAATCATCTTTGTCTAGTTCACTAGGATCACTTGATAAAAAACCACTAAGTACAACTTAGGTGGTAACAAAACCCCTAGCTGGAAAATCTGAAGGAATTCATCACTCCAGCTAACATTATGGTGAAATTCCATATTCTGGGCTATGCGAAGATGATCAAGATTCTCAACATTTATGCTCCTTAAAACAGAAGAATGGAGTTCTAGGAAATCATTTTCCAGTCAGGCTTATTGGATGACTGATCCATCATTGTAGCGGGGGACTTAAACCTTACTTTATCGTTGGATGAATTCCAGGGGGCAGGAATAATTGAAGATCCTATTGCTGATTTCTTTAAAGCCAACATGGAGGAACAAAAACTAGTGGATATAGTTCCTAATGTTTTGAGCCTTACATGGTCAGATGGGCGTCGTGGGGCCTCTGGTTTAGCCAAAAGATTAGATAGATTTCTGATGGCTAAAGACCTCTATGAATATTTTGGAAAGTATAGAACATGATCTCACTCTTTGGGATTCTCTAGTCATAAATCGGTCATCTTACATATGGATTTTGATAAAAGCTTATCCATTTACCCCTTTAAATTCAATCCAGTGTGCTGGAAGACCAAACACTTTGTGCTCTTGTCAAAGAGAAGTGGTTATCTTTTTCCAAAAATCACTACTCTTCTATTATGGGGGGTCTTCTGATCAAGTTGAACAAGCTTAAACTTGTAGTGCAAAAGTGGGAGATGGAAAAAAAGGCTGAAGAAAGCAAGGACCTGAAGGCAATTGATGTCAAAATTCAAGCCCTAAATTCTACTGTGGATGAGTTCTATTTCTCTTTTCATAGGAAAGAGAGGCTTCGGGTTTTGGAAGCTAAGCGAAATATTCTTATCAGACAAAAGGAAGAGACCAAAACTAGAGCAATCTGGCTAAAGTCTGGCAATTGCAACTCGAAATTTTTTCATAGCTGTGCAAATCATAGAAGGATGACAACCTCAGTTTGGGAAATGCACTCTAATGAAGGGGTGACATGTTCTGATTCACATTCCATCAAGCAGGTGACTGTGGATCATTTCAAATCCTTGTTTTCCCATCCAAAAGGGTTAAATTTAATGGATCAATTGAATACTATTTGGAATTTTCCTCGATTATTTGATGAGGAGGATTGTCGGTCTATGGATAGGTCGATGACTATGTTAGAGATAAAATTAATCATGAACATGTTCAAGAGGGAAAAAATTCCATGCCCAGATGGCTGTACTGTGCATTTTTATAGCCATTTATTCAATATTCTTGGACAGGAAGTAACAGAGGCAGTGGAAGAATCTAGGGCTAAAAGAAATATTAGCGGTTGGCTGAATTCAACTTTCCTCATGCCCATCCCCAAAAAGGATCACCCAGATACCCTTAGTGACTATCAGCCTATCACGATTTGCAATCCTCTCTACAAGCTAATCACAAAGGTTTTAGCAGAAAGAATGAATCCTATCCTAGGAAATTTTATCTCAGAGGAACAGTTTGCGTTCTTACCAGGCATGAAGATTATAGATGCGGTGGGTGTGCTTCAAGAGTTATTACACTCTGCTAAAGTTTATAGGAATATTGCCTTTCTCCTGAAGCTAGACTTAGTGAAGTCCTATCATCGTGTTGACTAGGCTTACTTGTGATTGATCCTGATCCAAATTGACATTCCCCCAGACACAGTGGAGTGGATTATGAGTGTAGTTACGTCCTTGAGTTTTATTGTGTTGATCAATGGTGAGCCCACTGACTTCTTCTACAGTACCAGGGGCATTCGGTAGGGGTGTCCCCTATCGCCATATTTATTTATCCTGGCAATTGAAGGTCTCGACCTTCTTGTTCAACAAGCCAAGGATCAAAATATTTTTCAAGGATTAAAGGTGTTCGGTGGGATTTCTATCTCGCATCTCATGTTTTTGGATGATGTAATCATCATCGTCGGTGGCTCTCTATATGAGTGGTAGCATTTATATTTATTATTGGTTGGTTTTTTCTCTACGTCTAGATTGGAGGTAAGAACTTAGAAATCCTACCTATCGTACTCCTGTTTGCACCGTGATCTTTTGGTGTCCATGCATTCTTTGTTTCCATTCAAGTATGGTGATATTGGGGACGAGTTTTGATACCTGGGATTCAATTTAAATCCCAACTATTACAGAGAAAAGTACTGGGACTGGCTGGTGAAGTGCATTGTCCAGAGAATCGATGATTGGTATTATTGCTACCTCTCTCTCGGAGGTGCATTAACTCTCATCACCTCGGTCCTCCAGGGCTTTCTCGTGTATTGGATGACTTTGTACACCATTCCTGCAACGGTCTTGGGAAAGATCAAATCCAAAATATTTCATTTTCTTTGAGCGAGCACTCTTGCCTTCGAAAAAATTAATTTTGCAGCATGGGAAGTCTTGGCACTTCCTCACAATCGTGGAGGCCGGGACATAAAACATCTGGTATGTTTTAATGCTTCTTTGTGTGGAAAGTCATTGTGTAGATGTCTGTTCAACTCTAGTATGTGGGGAATTCTTATCAAGGAAAAGTACTTCAATGGATTGAGCCCCATTCCCTAGAGTCAGGAATTGATTTGGTGCTGGCTCTCTTGCTTCACCGATATGGAACAACCTGAATAAATTCCTACCCATTATTTCCAATGACTTGAGCTGGAAAGCAAGGAGAGGATTACAAATTCATCTGGGTGTCGACCCGATATGCGGTTTGGGAGAAAAATACAAGTTGTCCAAATAATTGAGGTGGGAGCTCAATTGCAAAAACATCTTGGTGCTGAAAGATGCATAGTTAGAACCTGTCAACTCTCACTGGGTGGATTCCCTGAGGCTGAGGTTGAATGGTAGGATGGAAGCAAAGTGGGACAGGTACATGGAACTCCTCAAGAATAGGAAAATAACCCTAACAGACCAAATGGATAAATTGGTGTCAGCTTTCAATTCCCAGGATGATCAAGTCTCGATGAAGTTAGCGTATCAGGTTTCCATTTCTACGTACAGTCTTAGCGAACCGGAATGGCGGGTGAAGTGGATGTGGAAGGGGCCAACACCTTTAAAAATTAAATTGTTCTTCTGGATGTCACATGAAAAACAAAATTTTGACTTGGGAATTTTTGCAGAGGAGGGGGTTTATAGGCACTGGAAGATGTTAGTTGTGTCATGCATGGCTACATTTGGCATCTCATTTGTTTGGCAACTATGCATATTTCCTTGAAATGTGGTTTCTTTTGATGAATCATTTTAAGATTGAGTTTTGTTGGGATGGCAGATCGGTGAATTATATTTTACAGGCTTGGAAAAAGAGAAAAGACCCCTATGGTAATTGTTATGGAGAGAAACTTCCTATGGCTTGGGGTGTATCACAAAAAACATCTAGACACAAGAAATTAGTCCCTTCCCAATATGCAAGAGAAACCAAACATATAACACTAATGGACCTCGAATAATACCTTATTCCAGATGATTGAAGTAGATCCCCGTTGATATTTTTCCAATCCCACTTGTGCTAGCAATTCTCTCTCAACAATAGCAAACAAGACAAGCTTTCTATATAATATGGTGTTATATCTACTCTAGCATATATAATCAACAATGTATAAGAAATTAAACATATTCGTGGATTCAATATTCATTCAAATGCACATTATTGGACAGGAAAAGATATTTCTATTAATCAAACCAGAGATTACACAAGTGACAACCTCTATTGGCAAGTCTGCGAACTGGAGAAACCGAGTCCTCCACCTAGGCCTCCAACACCTCAATCCTCCATCTCTCGATAGCAAATTCACAAGCAAAGGCAAGCTTGGGAAGAACAAAAAGTGCTCCAATGGGACAAAGGGATGTAGACTCAAGTATATGCAAGTTGTGGCAATAATGGACTATAGTTTCGTTGCTCTTCAATTCCTCCTCTTCAATGTATCCAAGGGGTTCCTTGTAGAGCACTACAAAGGGGGAATGGAGGTTCAAATCTGAGCAATCTCAAGAAATATGGAAGGCCAAGAGTCAAGTGGTTCGGACACACATGAAGGAAAACTCCAAAAGTATTTGGATTTATGCACACATCCTGATGTATGCGAGTTTGAGATCAAAATTCGTGTGTACACACGAGTATGGGATTAAAAGTCGCGTATAGAAATAAACAGGGATTTTTAGGGATGAAATTGGAAACATCAAATTATAATATTAGTCCATGGGGTTTAAAGAGTTTGCAAAGGGACAGGGAAGGCCATAAATATGTGATCAACCATGTGTGGTAAAATCAACTATAACAGATGCCCCCTAATGTGTGAGGTCGGAGGGGTAACATGATGGCCGAAATAAATTATAAAATCCATCTCAGAAGTGGAGTGATAAAGAACCAAGTGGAAGAACCAACCATCCATCAGTATAGTACAATAATCAATATCTGCATGTGACTGCAAATACATATAGCAGTCCCAAATACATAAGAGTACAATGGCCATGAATAGGCATGATATACAAAATGTGACATGTGTGGTCATCGCCACGTATAATATATAATAGATCATAATCTCCATGATGAAGATATACAATGGATCAAGATATCCATAGAAGTTGAAGATATACAATGGCTCAAGATCTCCATAATGGCTGAAGATATCTGACATACACTGGAATAAAATCCCGAGAGCTGAAATCTCATGAACGTGGACATGATCAAGGAGGTAGCATATGTGGAATGCCACCAAGCTCAAAGGTCTTCTACACAAACTGCTATGAGTACATGTCCTACTATGCGAATAGAGGTGTCAAGGTCAAACATAGTAGTCCATCATTTGATTACTGGTCATTGATGTATACTGTTAACAGATGCAAGATCACTTATCGATAATGAAAATGGGAATCAAGGTACTAGAGTGCAATCTAACAAGTGTGAATAATCTATAGATCAGGGGATGTTGATGTATTCCCAAAACCGTCAATGGCGAGAGAACCTACCACTGATGACTGTAAGTCTCAAGGCACTCAAATGAATCTAGACTCCTATTCCAGAATAAATGATCTTAAGTCTATGGGATGGAATCCACTAGAATGAGGGCATCAAGGCATCCCCCATCAACCAACACGAGGTACTCAACAATGCTGTATATTCTGGAAGAACAATATGTGCACGAACCAGTAATAATATCAGGAATGGCTAACATGCAAAGTCAAGAAAACTGAGGAATGGCCGACTCAGGATTGAACTTCCTTCAAACAAGAGCATAAAGGAAAATGGTGACTAAAGGTAGGAAACATAGACTTGATATGCAAATTGGGACATCACTGTGACACAGGAGGCATCAATAGAGGCTCTATAGGGACCAGAAGCTTAACCAGTCAGTGGAGATAAACTCAGAGTAACGAGTACATCTCCTAAAGTCAAAATAATAACCCAAACAACAAATGTGATATACATTGCTCTGTTTGAAGGTGACACGACTCGACTGCTGCCAAAGACAACATCTTTTCCTTTCTGGTTTTTTTGGACTTTTTCTGATATTTTGAAAAGCTTGAAAAAGAATAAAAGTGCTTTATAGTTATAGATCTAGGAGGAGACGAGTGTCAGGGGACAAACAAACTAGTTCCAAGCAGTAGAACATACCTATGCTCAATGCAAGGAAACATGTGCAGCATAACGACACTCAGGGGAAGGTCCCCTCCCAGTAAAAATAGAGAATCAAGCTGCAAAAGATATATAAAAAGGCTTTGCTTGGCTGGCCATGAGACAAGCTCAGGCTATATGGCTGATACTCAAAGTCAAGAAGCCGACATAAGGCTCAATAAGGCAAGCAAAACTCATGATAATGCAATTACAACTTGACATATACAAGGGGAGTCCTAGGGGAAAGGCCAACATAAATTTTAAGAGGAGTATGAAGCTCTTGGTCAAAGTCATGGCGATACTATACAAAGGACTCCCACACCCTAAAGGAGAAATGTCAGCATGGGCACCAAATGCAATATATGATCTAACTAGGGTACCCATGTATGGGAAATCTCTACCACTCGCATAATGTTACTTCTAAAAGCAGAAAGAAGGTTCCATGAAAAAATGGAATGGGTTCGTACCTAGGGTTAAGATGAAACGGTCATAAGGCTATGAAAAATGCAAGTAGATGTGAAATCCTAACCTATATGCCAGTTTAGATATAATACCTAAAATAGGCATGAACGGGTCAAAGACACTGGAAAACTGCACTCAAAACAAGCTCCTACAACATCAAATTAGTTCAAATGGTCCGAAATGGTCAGAAACGGTAAAAAACTACAGGAAGTGGGTAAAAATTTCAAAATTTTCTCTAAAATAGTGAAAAATTAAAAATTTTCACCCACCATAGTGTGTTTGAGTCCAGAACTTCAAAAGCAAATTCCATGAGCATCGTTCGACGAAATCACTCCGCGTTTGATCTAGGTAAATTCCCTTGCCCCACCCCTTCATTTTCATATAAAAATTTTAAGTTTTCATGGTCACATTATTTTTTAAGGCCATCCCAACTTGGGAATTTTGGACCACGTAAATATTGGGTATTTTTCCGTGTATAGGGATGACTATACGCGGAAAATGCTACAAAATATGCGTACATACGTGGCTGTTTTGCAGACAGTCGCGTATAGGGTCGTAAACATGGTTTTTATGGGAAAATAATGATCAAAATTTGTGATTTATGTGTAGGATGGTGCTAGAATGGAGAGAGAGGGAACATTGTGATGTTGAGGAAGCTGTTTAGGTTAACCTCGTGGCTCAACAAACATTACGAGCATGTGGTCTATACAAGTTTTGGTGCCTTGGAAGCTTCAGGGCAAAGCCAACACTATTCCAGCTAATGGTAGATTACTGGGATCCAGAGTCAGAGACCTTTCAGATAGATGGGATTTCACTTAGCATTGAGGTTGAGGACATATATTTCATCACAGTTTTATCCTGACGAGGGGAGGTGGTGAACCTCCAATCCTGTGGGCTAGGAGGCGGGCTAACTATAGAGGACTACATAACTATGTACTTCCTTCCCGATATAGAGAAGGTTGGGAGTCAAATACTGACAAACACAGTTCAAATTCTGGGTTTGAAAGCCATACTATTGGAATTAGGTAGGATCATAGGTTTGGCCTCACTCCGCCAGGCCTCAAGGCCATTGATGTTCTGTGCAATAGAGTGTATGCGGCCTACGATATATGACTGGAGTTCTACTCTGCTGAGAAACATGAAACAATAGCTCGGTGACTACAAGATGGGTAGGGTGCGAAACTTTGGGTTTGGCAGCATACTGAGCACATTCTTTTTTGAGTGGGTGCCAGGGATAAGCCCTAGAGTAGACGTTGCTCCACATGGAGTCTAGGATCTGTCTTAGCGACGCTAGGCCAATGTCATGTGTAGACTAGGAGGTGGAAGGGTGGCTAAGCCCTACCCATCAGAGTTCTTTCCATGGTGGCAGAGAAAAATCGTCACCATAGACGACTAACCCTATGTAGGGATAGAATTCCTCGGAGACCCAGACATGCCCCTACCACCAGGAGTGGCTTATGGAGACATAGGTAACGAATCCCAAACCCACTTTTAATTTTTGAATTATTTTTTTTTTGTGTTTTTTGATATATGGAATCAAAAGACATGTTTTTTTTGGTGTGATGACACATAGTGATACTCTGTCATGTATATGAAAATGTAGGACCACGATGGCCAGATGGCTTTCCTCGTCATTGACGAAGGGGAAGAGGTGATGAGATCATGGGTGTGGATTCAGAGCGGATGCTCCAGAGCATCCACATGAACTTCGTTCGATTGACACAAAGAGTTCCCATGGCACAAGTCGAGGACTTTCTTGAGGCTATGCATGCTAGGTGGTGCAGTACCACGAGCATGGGATCGATTTTTTCGCCGGCTAGCTAGATCCTTGGTGTGCTACCATGATTAGCACCCTCCTCCACCTTAGGCTTAGAGACTTGGGTGTATATTTTTTGTATGACTATGTAGTATATTTTGGTGGCTCAGAAGCCCCTATTTTGTATATGACACTTATGTATTATGACGTCACCTTTTTTGAACTTAAGGAAAAATATTTATGATGATCAATTATTATTCTATCTACATGTGTAAAATGTGTTTGTGAAATGCTTATGGCCTGTGAAACAAATGCCAATCTAGCACATAGTTACCATATGAGTCATCAACTGGATTAAACTTTCTTGCAACATAAATGTATGCTATACTTTCAAATTGTCGTTCTCGCAATATAGCACGTAAGAATGTTCATAACAATGTCGGATCCCTAATACAATACAAGCCATTAAGTTGTGAAACCACTAACTATGAATCAAGACGTACCTCAAGAGAAAGAACAACATGTGAAATGGAATCCCATAATAACTTAATGAAGGCACTATATTCAACAACATTTTTTGAACAAGGCCGTAAACATACGCCTCCTGAAGATAACACTTAACCTGTACGAGTATAGATCACCCAAGTAGTCGAAGCTGAATTTTGAGTGTGGTGGATAACACCATTGACAAATCCTATGTAAATGGAATACTCCATCGAAATCTTCCATAACAAATGAAAGCTAATCAACAAACCCGATCACTATAGGAAAAGCTAACTATGCAATGCAAAAATGTACAATATTATTCAAAACTCAGCCCTAGCTGAAGATCATGCATAGTACTTTTTAAGATAGAGACCATTTCTAGGCTCCACCAAGGATGTCCCTTCATAATCCACCAGCTCATAGGAACCTTTCTCTAAGACATGCTTAACCACATAAGGACCATGCCACATAGGATTAAACTTCCCTTCCCCCAAGGGTTCCTTAGCTTGATCCCACAAAAGGACCAAGTCACCTTCACTAAACCTGCTAGGATGGAAAAAATTATCGTATTGGACCTTAACGTGATTCTTGTTAACCTCAAGAGCCACTAAAGCATCTTGACGCTGCTCATCAAGATGCTCCAAGTGGACCAAACGCTATTCCAATGCGAAAGTATCTGGTAAAAGCTCCACAGATAGCTTCAAAGAAGGGATTTCGCATTCAACTAGTAATATTGACTCCACCCCATGCAAAAGCTGATAGGGAGAAAAATCAGTGGAAGTCTTGATCGCGTTTCTATAGGCCCACAAAGCAGGATACACCATGATATGCCAATTATTCTTGCTCTATGCGATGGTTCGTTGGATAATGGACTTAAGTGACTTGTTCACTACTTCAACCTGTCCATTCGCTTAAGGGTAATAAGAAGAGGAGTGCTCTTGCTTATATCCTAACTTTGAAGCCAACTCTTCCATAATTTTGTTCTGAAAGTGCATGCCATGGTTAGTGACAACTCCCTTAGAATGCCAAACTAGGTGATAATTTGGTTAAATACAAAATGTGCAGCTGTTTCACCATTGGATTTAAATGTTGGCATAGCCTCTGCCCATTTCATGAAGTAATCAACAGCCACAATAATATGATGGTGCCCCCCAGTCGAAGCTGGGTTGCAATCCATAAAATCAAGCCCCCACTTGGTGAAGGGACCAAAAGTGACAATAGGATGTAAAGGGGCGGGACGTGAGCGCATATTACGTGCAAACACCTAACAAGGGTGGCACTTCTTGACTGCATTAACACAATATTTGAAGATGGATGGCCAAAAAATAGCCCGCTCTTAAGATTTTTTGGGCTGTAGAAAGCCCAGATAATTGACCACCACACGCCCCTCTATGGCAATCATTCAACACGACCTTAGCCTCATCATGAGTTAAACAACGATGTAAAATGGAATCAACCCCACGGCGGTACAAAGTATCATCCACTATGAGGTAGTTCCTTGCTATGTGACATAGTTGTCTTTGCTCATCCCATGAGAGGTGAGTAGGGACCTTCAATGTTTGCAAATATAGGATCATATCCCCATACCAAGGGTTCACAGTTGAGATGAGGAATATATGTTCATCAAAAAAAGAATCCTCATAAACCTCCTGTTCATCCAAATTTGGGAAATCTGATATGAGCTCAAAAAAGATTAATTATTTCTTTCGATTTCACCGAAACAAAAATGAGATCAAACTCTTGCAATATTACAATCCATTTATTATACTTTCCCCCAATCATCCTTCTAGTGAGGATGAACTGAAATAGATTGATGTGAGCTATGACCAAATTTTGGCGGAGGAGGATGTAATGCCTCAAATGCTGAACTACATGAACGGTGGCTAAGGCTAGCTTCTCAACACAAGAATAACGAAGTTCCGCATCAATACGGTTTCAACTCAAATAATATATGACATGCTCATGGAGCTCCTCATCCTCTTGAACCAATACCATACCAACCGTCTCCTGAGACACAGCCACATAAATCAAAAGTCACGACTATAGTCTAGTGGACTAAGAACGGGGGTCGTTGCTAAGGCTTTCTTCAAGGCATTGAAAGACTCATGGGTTTGCTCATCCCAGTAAAAAGGGGTTTCCTTCTTCAACAAACGCATAAAGCCTTTAGTCAAGTTGGAAAAATTGACCACGAACCTTCACAAGAAGTTCTCCATACCTTGTAAACATTGAAGATGTCGAATGTTACACGAGGGAAACAATTGAAGTATTGCCTCAACCTTCAAGGGATCGACTCTAATACCCTCCCTAGGTATGATGAATCCTAGTAAATGACCAAGCTTCATGCAAAAGATGCACTTATGAGGATTTAAACAAACTTGATAATGACAACATCTTTCAAACACTAATCGCAAATGATAAGGATGACGCACTCTCAGATGAGAGTGAGAAGCTAGATCATCCATATACACTTCAATAATCTTTTTAAGATTGTGAAAGATCAAGGTAATGGCCCGCTGAAATGTAGCTCCGACATTTTTAAGGCTGAAGGGCATATTCCGATATGCAAAAGTTCCCCAAGAACAAATAAATGCAGTATTATGGTGATCCTCGGGTTTAATTTGTATCTTATTATATCCAGAAAATCCATCCATAAAATAAAATACCTCACTTCTCGCA
This sequence comes from Pseudotsuga menziesii, assembly GCA_001517045.1. Lineage (NCBI taxonomy): Eukaryota > Viridiplantae > Streptophyta > Pinopsida > Pinales > Pinaceae > Pseudotsuga > Pseudotsuga menziesii. The sequence goes on from LPNX010768313.1 coordinate 159,926, forward strand.
CACTCATAAAAAATTTGATCAATAAACGGTGTAGGGAAATTATCTTTAGGACATGCTCGATTTAAATCATGGAAATCAATTCTTATTCGTATTGCTCCCTACTTCTTATCCACCAGAACAGGATTTGAAACCCACTTCATCAAGGGAACGGGATAGATAAAACCAAATTTGAGCAATTTCTCTATCTCTGCTTTAATGGCAGGTGCTTTCCTCGGATTCACGACACACAAATGTTGTCGAACCAGTTTTGCATCTGGATAGGTCTTTATTTCATTTTCGACAATGCAAGGGTCTATTCCTGGCATATCCTCATATGACCAAGAAAAAGCATCGCAAAACTCCTTAAAAAGATCAGTATACTCTTTAATCTCATCGGGGGGGAAATCCACCACAATGTAAATGTTCTCAATCTTACCAGGATCACGAGAAATTTTGATAGGAATCATTGGTGACAGGTTAGCCATGTTCCCTTCAGCAATATGAGTAGGAGAGATTAATGGGACCACGGGCTGCCAAATTTCTCTCTTAGAATCGCTCTAAACAATCAAGCTTAGGAAGAAAATACGATCTATGGTGCAACTCTTCCCAAGGTTGTTCTATCCCAGACATGGCCTCAAGAAGAGATTCATTTGATGGAAAAAGATCATCAAGGAAGTCTTGAGAGTGAGATGACTCTACTTCCCATGCAGACAGCACATAAGGGCCCTCCTCCTCCGTCCGTGAAGGGGAAGGACTAGGCTGTACAACATGATCAATATTCGCTTGATATGCCACCAATGTTTCCGGAAATGGCATATATGTCTCGACAGGTATACTTGAAGTATTCGATGAAGGAAGAACCCAAGGATCCTCCATATGAGAAGTGCGAAAGTATACCGAATTTGACGAGGTCGAAGCCCCACCAAGACTAGACCCAGTCATAATAACGTGCGTAGGAAAACTAAAGGTTCCCATGAGAGAAGGATACATACCCACACTTGCATTCTCAGTTTTCGGCTGGGAATGATTGATAATCAGGATAGAAGCTCTCAATGATGCATTTACACTTGAATTCTGGAAATTTTTTTGATCAATAGTAATGATCTTCCCATTCAATGAAAAAAAACCACTCAGAATAGGGAAGAGGCTACAACTTTCATATTGTACATCTAGTTCCTACCCAGCAAAAGATTGTAGTCAAGGGGCGCATCAATCAACTCGACCTCGATCGTGACAGTCTTCCCCCCAAATTGGAACTATAGGGAAGGAAGTATACCACGCAGCCGAAACGATCGTCCATCAAAAGCAGTCAACATGTTTGTAGATTGAGACAACGTGGGAGAACCTAAGCCCTTCCAACAAGCCAAAAACATCACAGAAGTGGCATCATATTCATCAATCACAGTACTCATGATGGTATTGTTGAGACACTCTACATGAATCAAAAGAGACACATAGTAAGGAAAGAAAGGTTGGATTCCATGAGTTTCAAATTTGATCATGGAAGAAGAGCTATCATCACCAACCCCAAGAGAAGACAACAAGGCCTTCCTTTGCGAAGGACAAGTCTGAAGCACTTCTAATGCAGGCATTGCACAAAGAGTCTGACCCAAATCCTTAACAATTGAATAGTTCTAGGCGGCTCGACCATTAGAATTGTGCCCCGAGCACTTCAAGACTCCCTTAGGAATGCGAGGTGTAACTTTAGGCTTATTCGTAGGATTTTCAATTCGCAAAGAGCTCTCAGGTGGATCAGGTTCTTTCCCAAGGCCTGGTTGTGACGATCCATAGTTTTTTGCACGAGTCACAAACTTAGTATTTCTCACCATGTTGATGTAGCCGTGACTACTAGCGACCTCCAATGAGTTCTGAGTTCCACCAGATGCACAACAAGGTTCGATGGTCCTCGAGTTCATATTTTGATTATTAGGTAAATGATTGGTAAACATAGATAGGCCTTGTGCTATGAAGTTCGAGGCGTCCTCCATACGAGGGAACAAGTGAGTGAGGTGGTCGTCCTTACACAACTTACAAGGAAACTTCACCTTACGCTTAGGCTTCTTGTCCCCCCAGCATTGTTCGCATTCTTGTCATTATTATTACCATTTTCATTTTTATTCCCACCTTTATGATTATTTTTTCCTTTCTTTTTATTCCTTCCAGGCTGTTGGTTTTCTTTTCGGGTTCAACGATTGCACTGAGATCACACTCGCTGATTGGGTAGGATGAGATGAAGTTGTGGCTTGTCCCAACACAGGCTGGCTAAGCGATAACTGGCTCACTTGTTTCATAACTGAGTCTGTAGGTTTGGTGCTTGCGGAGCCCACAATACCATCGGCATGTGGCCCAGGTTTAATCTTGGGGTTGAAATTGTATCTTGGAGCATTCGGGATAATCTCATACAAGAGTCCATACTGAGCATAGATCAAATCGAACTCTTGAGCCCTAAAAATAGCTTTGTCCTCATTTTGAACTTTGGATGTGGAAACAACCTTCGCGATATAAGGTAACAATGACTTGAGGAACCACTCTAGAAGAAACTCCCGTGGTATAAAGGCTTTAATTAATTGTTTCTGTCTACGCCACTCTTGAATATGATCCGAAATATGTGTGGATTTGTCTTGATGAAAGGTCGACAAGAGTTCGGTGCCAACGTTGTAACGTACGGGTAGCTGGAAATGATTAAGAAAAGTCATGGCAAGGTCATTAAATGTAGTATAAGTCCCCCCCGGTAACTCTATATACCATTTCGCTGCAGGACCCATGAGGGTGCATTGAAATAGCCTCAAACAAACGAAATCATCGGTTAAGGAATTAGAAGAGTACCAAAGGTGGAAGGTTGTGACATGCTCACTAGGATCTTCATTAGCCTTACCTTCGAACTTGGGAATGTCCAAAGGAAGCTTGGTAGGGACTGTCCATGCCGGATCATGAGACACATGATCATTTGTCAATCTTGATAAATCATGTAAGTTCAAGGTCACAAGGAAAGGGAGCCTAGGTTGAGCCGGTCGATGCCACACTCCCTAATAGGACTGGTTCAGATAAGGTTGATTGTTATACACTCCATAGCCTTGGCCAGTGGGATAATAACCTCCTCCCATTTGACCCATGAAGGGATGAATGGAAGCATTGTAATGTAGAGTACCTTGAGTATGAGGTGCGACAAAGCCATAGTTAGAAGAGTAAGCGAGTTGTTGATACCCGTACCCATATGGTTGATAGTTTTTTTCGTAATATGGTCCATAAGAATGTCCATGGGAACCTCCATGAGCTGGACCATAAGATGGTCCACGAGATGTTCCATAGTTAGGTATATAGGAAGCTCCATGAGTTGGACCATGAGATGGTCCACAAGATACTCCATGAGACGATCCATAAGTAGGTATATGACCTACTGACACATAAGGAGGCACTTGGCCTTGTGACACTACGGTGTTAGGAGACGTAGGACGAACATGGGTTACAGTAGAACTCCAGCTCGAAGGACCACTAGAGTTAGGAAGAGGATGCGTTAAAAGGGAATTTGATGGAACAAGTTGAGAAGACAATGGAATATGTGAAATAATATAGCTTGTACCCCCAATATTCACATGTCTTGGCTGAGGTCCCTAAAGAGGAACACTAGTGCTAGGTCTGGGCTATGTGTGTGAAGGAATTTCCACTACTAGAGTGGATGGTGCAGTGTGACTACTATTAACAAACCTCTCCGCATGGAAAGGAATGGAAGTGCCCCTAGGCGCAGTACCAGGTTCACTAACCGATTCGACATGAAGTGTTGGACCAGTCTTGGGAATATCAGGCATGCCATATCTAATGTGGCTAGTGTTGGTGGGTGCATGGTGAGTCTCTTCACTCAGATAGTATAACCAATACTGGGGGTCAGGGCTAATGTAATCAAGAAACTGTAATAGATCTTCTTGTGATGGTCCAGCCCCATAAGGACCAGACTCAAGCAAAGTCCCATATGTGCTTGAAGGTTCAACTTCTGCCGCCGGAGGAGGGGAATGGGGAAGCTCCAATACCTCATACCCATGATAACTCATGGTGAGATCTCTGTGTGAATCAAAGTGATGACTAGTCTACCCATACTTTCTAGCTCTCTCTCCCAAGGGAGGAGGAGAAGTAGAAGAAATAAGGCCTACCAAACGACGAGAGTGATGGGGAGCCACATCCAAATCCAAAATGACCCAACAAAAAGAAAAGACTCAATCTATCTATGTAACCCTAAGCAAACTAGCGTGCACAGAGCATACACCTAAGAAAATCTAAATCTAAACAACAAGAAAATCAAGGGTAGGATAAGTGAGCTCCTGAATGAAGTAGGTATGTTTCACCTAGAAGAGGCTTGAGACTCCCATACACAACAATCGGAAGTTCGTAACCAATTATAGTGGTCCTCAGCTTCAACGCATATAACAACGGTGCTGTGTGACCCCTAGCTAGCCAGGACACCTGCAGAATAACCTCTGCAAATACCCCCTCGATAACCTAGGTAAGGAAACTAAGGTCACCTCAATATAACCAATGCTCAGGTGGACAATCGCAGGCAAGATCGATCGTATGGGTAGGGTAGCAAAGCCTGAAGCCTTAAAGCACAACTGGTACCCCGGGCGTGCACCAGTCAATACCTTAAAGGCCCCCAAATACGAATACAATCCTGGAAATATCTCTGGTGCTCACAGAAAGTGACCAGGGGTCATTCCAATCACAATTGCATGCACTTCCTCGTGCTTAACTCTCATATAAGAGGAGCATCCTGAGAAACACTAATTATACCAAGGGTTTCACACTCTCACCTGGAAAGACACCTAATTGTTTTGTTTAGTGGTCTTGGAGAATTGACTCACAATGAACTATTCCAAGACGCTAAAACCTATTCTTGTTGATGCACCCTAGAAAATAAAAGAGTGTAATTCATTTTATTAAGTGTTAATTTTATTTGGTTGTAAATTACTCAAAGGGTAAATTGTCGTGCAACCAATGAAGTTATGACACAACAAGAAGTAAAATGCACACCTAACAAGCAATTCAAATGCAATGTGTAGAATGAAAAATAGGATATGGTACTATGTGAAGTGCAAGATTTTTCATTCAAATGTAAGTACAATCATTCCTATATCAAAATATGACTATAATTCACCAAGCAAACCTAATGCAAGTACCGTGCCAATGAAAAATGCAAGCAATGCATAACTATGAAAAAAACAAAATATTTTTGTATTTTTGAATTAAATGAGATATAAAAGTAAAAGGATGACTCTACAAGCTTCACACTCTGCAACCACTCACAAACAACAGCCAAGCAAAGCACCAAGGTAAAAGAGACCTAATGGATTAATCCCAAAATAAAAAGTAGAAAATGAATGACAAGAACATTTCTAAAAGATCAAATGAAAAATAGTCTTTGGTCAGAAACAAAGGGTGTATACAGACTCTAGAAGCATCCAAGAAGACTCAACAATCATCCATACTCACCTAGCAACACTTAATCCTTCCACTAAGGCTCAAAATCAAGGCATACATGAGTGTTCTCAGTAAACCAGTGCACATACGTGACTGTGCAAGGAAAACTCGTGTGTATATGCGACTGTGAAAGCTAAAGCCGCGTACAGGAAGAAAAAGGAAGAAAAATAGGGCAAACAGACAAGCTAAGACAAAATTTACTCCTTCAGGACCCTATTGGGAAAACATGCCCCTAGACCCGACACATAAATAGAGAAATCAAACAAATTTAAGTACATTGAATGCCAAAAACCCCCAAAGAAAAAAAAAACTAGGAACCTCCCCAGTATGGTCGCCAATTCTTCTACAGAGAGAAACTTCCTATGGCTTGGGGTGTACCACAAGAGACAGCTAGACATGAGAAATCAATCCCTTCCCAATATGCAAGAGAAACCAAACATCTAACACTAAGGGACCTCGAATCATACCTTATTCCAGACGGTTGAAGTAGATCCCTGTTGATCTTTTTCCAATGCCGCTTGTGCTAACAATTCGCTCTCAACAACAACAAACAAGACAAACATGCTATACAATATGGTGTTAGATCTACTCTAACATATATAATCAACAATGTATAAGCAATTAAACATATCCATGGACTCAATATTCATTCAAATGCACATTATTGGACAGGAAAATATATTTCTATTAATCAAATCAGAGATTAAACAAGTGACAACCTCTGTCGGCACATCTGCGAACCGGAGAAACCGAGTCCTCCACCTGGGCCTCCACCACCTCAATCCTCTATCTCTCGATAACAAGCTCACAAGCAAAGGCAAGCTTGGGAAGAACACAAAGTGCTCCAAAGGGACAAAGGAATGCAGACTCAAGTATATGCAAGTTGTGGCAACAATGGACTATAGTTTCGTTGATCTTCAATTCCTCCTCTTCAATGTATCCAAGGGGTTCCTTATATAGCACTCCAAAGCGGGAATGGAGGGTCAAATCCGAGCGATTTCAAAGAATATGGAAGGCCAAGAGTCAAGTGGTTCGAACACGCATGAAGGAAAACTCAAAAAGTATTTGTATTTATGCACACATTCCCGATGTACACGGGTTTGAGGTCAAAAGGTGTGTGTACACACGAGTATGGGATTCAAAGTTGTGTATAGCAATAAACATGGGTTTTTAGGGATGAACTTGGAAACATCAAAGTATAATATCAATCCATGGGGTTTAAAGAGTCTGTAGAGGGACATGGAAGGCCATAAATATGTGATCAACCATGTGTGGTAAAATCATCTATAACAATTATCTGCCGATGTTTGTGATGCGGGAGGTTTGGAATGCCAGGAATCACTCCGTGTTTTCTAACCATTTACAGAAGCCCGCGGAGATTTTTCTGAAGATACTCTCTTCATTTGCAGAATGGATAAGTGAATTTTCTGTGCCTAAGTAAAGATTTCTATCCTTCCCTTCTCTTTCACAGGAGAGTTCAGTGGGATTATTCGATGGTGTTGCCTCAGGTGGACATTGTGGTGTTGGGCTAGTTATTAAGATTGATAATCATATAATGATAAAAGGATGGATAAAGGATGGGATGGGTACTAATACTCGTTGGGAAGTGATTGGAATTTGGAGCCTACTTACTTGTGCACAATTTTGGGGTCTAAAATATTTACAGGTTATGGGTGATTCCAAAGTAATCATCAGCTGGCCGTTGGGGAGTGCTCATGTAGAATCCTTGGAACTGAATCACTGGTTGGTTAGCATCAAAGATCTGATGAAATATTTCTTGAGGTTAACCTTCTACCATGTTTACAGGGAACATAATGCTAATGCGGATTTTCTTTCAAAAATCACTCTGGGTGAAATGGACGGAAATCTGCATTACTCTCTTATTCCGGATGACTTGGTCATGAGAGAGGGTCACCTTGTCCTATTCCAAGGAATCATGTATGTGAATTTAACTTTAGAGGTAGCTCGGTGGTGTTGTTTACACTTTGTAACTCTGAATTATAGTCTTATATGTTTCTTTCGTTGATTATCCTATTCCGCTTTCTTTGGTCTTGATGGAAATGAGACTTGGGATCGAGCTAGCTCATGAGAGATGTTATGCTTCAGTCCTGGAGTTCTACTCCAATTGTAATTCGACACAACTTTTTCTTAATATAAAGTTGTCATATATTCCTTAAAAAAATACAAAACAATAGATTCAAAGAATAAGAAACATATTAAAGTGATACATCAAATTAAATAATGGTTAATGGTTAGTAAAACATAAGATTTCTACATTGCCCTATATTGAGCAAATGTGTCCCTTCCCTATGAAGCTTGGCCTATTGTTGTATACATGTTTCTCCCCTCTTTAACGACTTGATCATAAAAACGATTGTTATCATATTCTTGTTATAAGGATTTTGTATTTTCATAATTTCGTAATGTCATGCGAAACAACAACATGAAGTAAATGTGATTTCCCATATATATATATAATAAAAGGATTTTATTTTTTTCATAAATTCATAGTAATGTCATGTAAAACAACAACATGAAGTAAATGAGCTTTCATATATATATATATACGGTTTATTATCCAAGGTATATATATAAGGTTGCCATTTCAAATTCATCTGTAGAATAAGGTAAAATAAGTTATTTGCTCACATGATTGAAAGGTGTGTTGGCCTCGGTCGACAACATCCCTTTCGTTTATGATATAAACGAAAGGGTTCTCATTTAAGAAAATTATTTCTCAGCGAGTGTATAATCTGTAATCCATTGTAAGGTAATAATTGCAAATGTTTGGATTTGCTTAATAGTGGTTTGCATTATTTGATCATTTTCTCAATTTCCATTTATTATTGTAAATTTATACCAATACAAATGTTAAATGTTATAATATTGATGTAATAAAAACAAAAAACAAAAACTTATATAAAATTATTACATAATTATATAATGATTGTGGTTATTAACTTGTTTAAAATTATTTTAATAATTTATATATGATACATTTATAAAATAATACTTTTAATTTTCATGTATCATTAAAGCTATGTATAATATTTTATATAGACATAAAAGTTAAAAATATCGTTATCGATGTATTTTTTATATATTAATTTATTTATTTTTCAATTTTATTTCAATTTTTTAAAATTAATATCATGTACTAATACGAAGCTATGTTTATGATTTTTTTGAAATGTGCAAGAGGTGGGAGGCGTCATGGTGATCTAAGTTGCAGGGATGGGTATCCTTCGAAAGGTCTAGAACCTGTACCTCCATCTTGGGGGAAGGGATTCGGGATGAGCGATCATGCAGATGGTGGGGAACCGCCTCCTTTCCATAGCTCGGAAATGGAGATAGAGAAAGGAAAAGAGAAGTTGCAAGCACCAAATATCCACTCGAGGAAGGGAGGAGAAGGAATGAGTGGGACCATTAAAGAAGGAATTGGCAAGGGTGAATATAGGAAACCAGGGCACTGTGTCCCAAAATCGAAAACAGTGCCAAAGTTGCAGATATGCTCAAAACGGGTAAGGGAGGATATTCAATACATGAAAGAACATGCAATCATCGACAAATTTGTTGGGATATGGACCGTATAGAATACCCTGGTGTGGTGGATAAACACAACCTGGAAAACTCAAGGGCATTATGACCTGCAATTGGGGGCAAAAGGTTTCTTTACGATCATTTTCTTTAGTGAAACGAACAGAAATAGAATTTTTGATAACGAGCCATATTTCTTTAATTATGCAGGCCTCTTCCTTAGACCATGGAAAGAATGGTTCAATCCGGATAAAGAAAACTTAACGATAGCCCTAGTGTGGATTAGAATGTATTCCCTACCAATGGAATACTGGAAAGAAGAAATACTCACAGATATTGTAAACACGCTAGGAAACTTTGTAAAATTCTCAAAGCAAACTAAAGAGATGCACTACACCTCCTATGCTAGGATATGCATCTACCTGGATATATCTCAGGATCTCCTTGATGGAATAGAGTTGTCATGGGATGATGAAGATTGGTTCCAACTGATGGATTACGAACATATTCCCTTTAGATGTAGATGGTGCCATGAGCATGGACATCTATTCAGAGATTGTTCGCAAAATAAGAAATCGGGAGGTAATAAAGATCAAGAAAATCAATATGCAGAAGGATTCATTAAAGTTACTGACAAGAAAAGTTCCACCAAGAAAGCTACGAGACCTGAGATCCACAAGAACGTTCAAACTAACAACAGATTTGAGACCATACAAGAAGAAAAGGTGAGTTATACCCAGAAGGAAGGACAGACTGAAGAACAACAAGATCCAGAGATACAACCAATTTTGAAGGCAAATACCCATGAAGGTACAAAGGAAACAAATAAGAATGAGAACACATTGACTGAAACTAAAGGAGAGAAAATAGAACTAGAGGATCTAGACTTGGAAGGATTGGAAGCGGCATGCTCTCCAAAATTACCTGAAAATATCCCCCCCCCCCCCCAACAGGTTTCCCTTTTGGAAAAGGCGATCATTAAGTCAAAAACTATGAATTTTCTTGGAATAACGTTTGAATATCTCAAAGACCCAGATGGAAAAAAGAAAGGTGAAAAAGAAAAGAGAGGAAGACATAGCAATGTGCAAAGAATCCAAATCGTTGGGGCTAAGTTAGTAGAATCGGGGAAATATCCTACCATAGATGCAACCCTCTCTCCTGCAACCAAATAGTTTATTGATGCAAATTACATCTTGGAATATCATAGGTTGTAATAGTTCTTTGAAGATTCATCTTCTAAGAAGAAGAATAGAAAGTGAAAAAACGGGCATCATCTTTTTACAAGAAACGAAGTGCTTGGAAGCAGAACTCAAAATTATAGGGGAAAAAGTCTAGAGTGGGAGTGAAGCAATTGCTATTGATGCAAAAGGGGCGGCTAGGGGAATTGGGATATTATGGAACCCGAGAGAGGTGGTACTCTTTGACTTCATGGAATCACAGGTTTCCCTCTCAGCAACCTTCCAGGTTTTAGGCACGAGCATGAGGATTTTCTTAACCAACATTTATGGGCCACCTCGAGCCGAGCAGAAGTTCAATTTTCTGGATTCTTTAAGGACGATCAAAATGGAGGCGGGAGGAAGACCTTGGATCCTAGGTGGGGAATTTAACTTGGTTAGGAACCTGGACGAAAAAAGGAGGAATACAGAAGTTAAATCCCATCAGTGATTATTTTAACGAAGTCATTGCAAACCTTGAATTGGTCTATGTCAGAACGTCTAACGATATCTATACTTGGAATAATAAGAGAACATGCGACAGAGGAATAGCATGTCGGCTAGACCACTTCTCGATATCTGAGTCCATTATGATGGAAGGGGGATAACTAACTACCGTGGTCCTTCCATTAGCCGGATCGGATCATTGTACTATAAGTTTGGAATGGGATAGAATAGGGGTAAACCTTTGGAGACCATTTCGTTTTGAAAATTTTTAGCTCCTCCAGCTCGATTTCCTAGAGAAACTCAAAGAATGGTGGGAGGACCTTCCTCCCATTAGAGGATCCCGAATGTATCAGTTCCAGCAGAAGCTCAAACTCCTAAAAGAAAAAATAAAAAAATGGAATAGTGATTCCTTTGGAAATATTTTTGAAGAGAAAAAGGAGATGTAAAGTGAGGTCCAAGAGGTACAAGAAAGGGGTATGCATAACGGCTTCTCAGAAGAGATACAAAAGCAAGAGAAACTTCTGATCCAGAAATTCAGCCTACGAGAGCAACAGGAGGAAGTGTTGTGGAAACAAAAATCCCGAGTTAAGTGGCTCCAAGAGGGAGAGCATAACACAAGATTCTTCCATAAAGCATCCATCCAACATTGCCAAGGCAATTTTCTGACGAGAATGAAAAAAAAGGACAGGACCATAGGCGAGACTCAGGAGGATCTGGAACATACCTTGAAAACATTTTTTGCTAATATCCTTGAAGAGATGGATTGGGATTGAGATGAAGCTTAGAGAGAGGTTTTACGGCATATTCCATATGTTATCACTAAGGAACAAAACTTCATGCTTGTGAAACCTATTGAGATGGAAGAATTTGAAGCAACGATCAAAGAAATGGCTGATGACAAAGCCCCGAGACTAGATGGGTTCACTACTAACTTATTTGATGCATGCTGGGATTGGATGAAAGAGGAAGTATGGGCACTGGTTGATTACTCTAGGAAATCAGGAAGCATTCTGAAAGCGCTCAATGCCACCTTCCTAACGCTCATCCCCAAAGAGAATGGAACCAAGGATCCTGGAAAACTAAGACCGATCACCTTATGTAATGTTATATATAAGATAATTTCAAAATTCATAGCTAATAGGTTCATACCCTTGCTCCCTATCCTCATTTCGCCTGAACAAGCAGGATTTGTCAAGGGGATACATATTTTGGATGGCATCATTCTAGTGCATGAAACCATTCACTCTTTAAAGGTCAAGAAAATCCCCGGTATGCTTCTGAAACTTGACTTGTCGAAAGCTTATGATAAATTAAATTGGAAATTCTTGGCAAGCGTCCTTCGGAATTTTGGCTTCTCTGATCAATGGATCGATTGGGTTATGAAGCTGGTTTCCTCAGCCTTTTTCTCTATACTGGTTAATGGGACCCCCTCATATCCCTCCCATATCTCAAGAGGAATTCGCCAAGGGGATCCTATGTCACCCTTATTGTTCATTATTGTCATTGAAGGATTGGGCAGAATGCTCAAGAATCTATGCAATGAGAACAGGCTCCGAGGGATTCTCCTTAGTGAAGAACTGGAACCATAAACACATAAAAAATTTGTGGATGACACTATGCTTATGGGACCATCAACTGTACAGGAGGCCCATGGCTTGAAAGAGGGGTTAGACATCGTCCTTGAGGCCAGCGGGCTAGAAATTAATAAGGATAAACCTCAGGTCTATTTTTTCAATACTCTGAAAATCACAAAAAGAAATATTCTAAGAATCTTGGAGTTTTCTGAAGGGGTGCTACCCTCTAAGTATTTAGGTGCACCTTTAGCAGATTCCATCATAAGGAAAATTTCTTGGAAGGAATTACTAGTTAAAATCAAGAAAAAATCGAGTCAATGTTCCTATAGGGCCCTTAATCTTCCAAGTAGACTCGCCCTGGTTAAGGTTGTTCTACTTGCCATGCCCCTGTACCTCTTTTATATTCTGGTTGCACCAAATCCAGTGATAAAACATATATGAAACATTCAAAGAAATTTCCTTTGGGGCAGAACAGAAGGACATAGGAAATGACCTTTGGTTGATTGGAAAACCATTTTCAAACCAAAAGAAAATGGGGGATTAGGACTCAGAGACCCCTTAAATATAAACAAAGTTATGGGGGGCAAAATTTGGTGGAAATGGATTTCTCACGGGGAGGAGGCATGGGAAAAATTGTGGCACAAGAAATATGCTCCTGAGTGGCAAAACAATTGCTGATTAGATTTGAAGAAAACATTCTTGGTTCTAGCATATGGAAAGCGGCACAGGAAAACAAAAGTATCATCCAAATTCACAATTTCTGGGAGGTTAGAGATGGGAAGATGACATTGTTTATCAGAGATGCATGGCGATAGGAGACTTGTATAGCCAGTCAAGAAGATATTCCTGAGCTAACACAGTATCTTCAGAACATCTCATTGGAAAGGACTGAGGAATTCTTGGACCCAAGATCCATAGACAACCTCTACAGGACTTGGAAGCCAAAGGAATGGTGGCAAGAACTTGCACTTGATGAGAACATTGAAGAATTATACTATGATCTATGCTCCAGAAAGATCCCCAAGAATGTGGGACCAGATAAGCTCAGATGGGGATATACCACTGTGGGAGACTTCAATATCAAAGAGGCAATTGGGTTGCTGATAGAAACTCATAGAATGGAAAATTAAGGGAAATGAAGGAAAATATGGGGTGAGAGGTGGTGGCCCAGAGTTGCAGCTTTCAGCTGGCTTCTCCTTAGAAGACACATTCTCACTTGGGACAATATTCAGGCCCGCGGGTTTATGGGCCCGTCGAGATGTTGCCTCTATGAAGTAGAAAACGAAACTATTAACCACCTTCTAGATGAATTCCTGATAGCGGAAGGAATATGGGAAAAAGGTGGAGGGATTTTCAAAAATAACAACAGACACAATGGTCATCTTGACTTAACTATAGCAGAATGGTAAAAAAAAGGCCTTTAAAAACAAAATCTTGAATAGGGTGTGGGAGTTGTTCCCAGACTTTCTGGTATGGGAAATTTGGAAAACAAGGAATATGAAAAATATTTGAAAATAAACACAGACACCCAAGGGAGATTTGGAATATGATTGAAATTCACATAAAGGAAACTCTAACTTTAAATCACTGGACTCGGAAATATTTTGAAGTAGAGATAATAGAAATACAAATTATTTATGAGTGGGGGATTTATAAGTTACCTGTGAATAATTCCTGACATCGAACCTCACTCATTCCCCCTTGTAGCTATGAATCTTGGCAGCAACCAATGGAAGGATCCTTCAAAATGAACTTCGATGGGGTGACGAAAGGAAGTCCTGGCCCTATACGATACAAAGGTGCTATCAGGAACTCCAAGGGAAAAAATTTCAGCGTTTTCTGGGGTAGTATAGCAAATGACACCAATAATTTGGTGGAGTTAGAAGGGTTGATTAATGGGTTAATGTGGGCTCTACAATAACAAAAAAATGCCACTGACTGTGGAAGGGGATTCCTTAATAATAACCAACATTTCATGAATATTACAACATGGTGTATCCATAGTCCAGGTATCCAGGAATTGGAGGTGGGAGTGGTGACTCACAGAGCTCAAAATATTGTTAACAAGAACCTTGACGATCTAGTTCTCTCACATCCAAAGAGAAGGAAACAAGGTGGCAGATGCTCTAGATAAAGAAGGGGTGGGAAATAGAACCTCTTTCCATGCAGACAAGACCAGTGATAAGGTGGATTGCATGCCCTAGAGACGGTGTGAATATCTGGCGGAGGAGGATTATGGAAAGATGGAAAATAAACTGCCACCTTAGGAGAAAGAACGACCTCATCCGCTGGCGGGAAGGTGTAATCAAAGATTCGAATTAATTCCTCAAGTTGACACCTCCCTTCGCATGTGAGGATACCACGTTGAGCCTGTATTGATGCATGAAGGGAACATCATCTAGACATATGATGTCCCTCCACTTAACCCCATCAAAGACACGGAAGGAAAAGAGAAGGAGATGAACCCACCTGGAACCACCTTAATTAACCTTGCCTGAAAATACCATGGAACCTCAGTGGAGAGTTGGGCGACGTCAGGAGGATGGTATCCATATTGAGGGAGAGGGTCGACCTTCTCATAGCTCCTCTATGACTGATCAGAATGACAATGAGATGCATGTCCCTTTAGAGTTCAATTGGGGGGTGCAATACATGGAAAATACACTAGTCTTGGTGGAAGCCAATATAACGAAAAAGGAAATAGCATTGCTCAGGGAATATGAGGCCCATCAAGGAAGGCCCTTGGCGTCTAATACCTTATGGGAAGTCCGCATACTCCTAGATCGCGATATGCAGCAGAAGGAACATATGGCGCACAACATCAAGGAATCTTTGGTCCTAATTCACAGAGGATAGCACGACAGCGTTGCAAGTTTTCATATGCTTGATATGATCACTGGGGATTTCTTCGAACACCTTGGGGAGCTATCTAGGGGAATTCAATCTTCTCCTCCAAGAGATCCCCCTGCTTAGTAAGTAATTATGGGATTCTTGGATATTTTTGGGCTATCGGAGGTGCTCATTCTGCAATGATCCTTGATGTTTTCCGTAAGTTTGTTTCATTCAGCAATTTTGATTGGGATATGCCAACCAATGGAATGTCTATCTATTATCTGTTTATGGATAGTCGAACAATTTGCTACCTATTTATTTTTATTATCTTATTATTTTTAAAGAGGTGCAAAAGGGTGTTTTTCAGATTCATGTTCAGTCTCTGTGTAGACTTGGGAAGGGGGGCCAAAAGGCTAGTTTTCTGATAAAATTCAGTTTTTTGATTAGTGTCTATCCGTGGGTTGGATCTATAGACCCGTCTTATGGGAAATGTACTTTTGTGGGTAGTAGTATAGGGGAAAGAATGAATCCAATGGAGAACAATTCGATCAAGCGTGGTTTCTCTAGATTACTGAGAGTGAATGTAATATCATTTTTGTACATAAGTAATATAAAGAGTCTTATTAACAAAAAAATGAAGTTATGTTTATTATTATTTATAAAATTATATCAAAACATAAATCCAATTTATAAAACTTATTTCTTGACATTCATAGTAATGAAATGTAGCTCTTAAGTGAATTTAGAGTTAGTGTTGTTAGCTTTATTTATAAAAAATATTTTTTATATTTATAAATTTAATTTATTAAAATTTATATTTGTTGAATTCTTTTTACATTTTGGAATGATAAATAAATGAAAAGTTAACGTAATTAATTTATTTTTTACAAAAGATAAAAAGTTAGATTTATTTATTTATTTTTTGAGAAAAAGTGTATTTTTTATATTCATAAATCAAATTTATTGAAAAAAAACTAAGTACAATAGATACTTTATATAGTTTAAAAATGATACTATATTTATATATTTATGTTTAAAATCAAATAAACAAAATAAAACTTGAGAAAAAAATTAGTTCTTCAATATTATTATGGAACATTGTCAAATGATAGTTAACAAATGCTACACCACAAACAAAAAAAAATAGATAATACTAAAATGAAATAGATGATACTAAAATGTGCTACTCTTTACTCTCTCAAATGCTACACCACACAAAGAAATATGGATGATACTAAAATGTGGAAATGGAGTGTTTCATATCATATGGAAATTGAGTGTTTCGTATTAATATATGAATTCATGCAATTTTCTAACAATCATTAATTTACTATAATGAATTATGGTTAGAAAAGTTAAAAACACTTTAAAACAAATATATCTTCAACCTAGAGGTGAAGAAAACCTTAAAATAGTGAAGGTGGGGATAAGAAGGCAAGCATAAGATTCTACATTTACTATGAAATGTGAAAGCGTCCATCTTGTCTAACTATAAAAATACACAGAAATGTTGTCTTATGAAATGTGAAGGCGTCCATCTTGTCTACCTGCAAAAACACACAAAAATGTTATCTTATGAAATGTGAAGGCATCCATCTTGTCTAATTGTAAAAATACACAAAGATGTTGACTTCATGCCCATAATATTTTATTTTTGTTAGTCTATACAATATGAAATTAAAATACTATTTTTCTATCTATAATAGATTAAATTCTATCATTCTTCATTATCCAAAATTAAAGTAGAAATACACTTTAGAACCCATCATTTCATAATAATTAAATTTAAAATGATTAAACAATAAATATGTTTGAAAAGCCTCAAATTTTGACTATTATCTTTAAGATGTACTAATTGTTTTAAGAAGCTATAAGATATGGATCCTCTACATATGTGTTGTAATTGACATGCTTATTTAACATATATTCTAGTAAATTTGGAAAAAATATATTCCAAGGATTTAGCCTCAATTTCATTAAACTTAGATTATTTCTAATCCTTTCAAAGACATAAAAATTAATGTTTCTATTTGTAAGGGGAAAATTTTAATTCCAAAAGTGAATATTATATTTTAAAGTTTCGAAATTGGATTCATTACAATTTTGGTTCAGTTGATATTGCAGTTTTGAAATTATATTGACATTTTTAAAACTATATTTTTTACTTTTCAGATTTGATATTGGTACTTTGTGATTATGATTTTACGCTTTTAGAATTTGATATTGACATTATAAGAATATGATTTTGTTCTGACACATTTAAAACTAAAATTGTAGTTTCTAAGTACTTAATTTTCAATCACATTTAACCTATAACATTTAGTACCTTTAACATTTGGTTACACATTATCTACAAAAACTACTAAATTGATCAAATGCAACTAAATATTAAAAAAAACAAAGATCTTATTTACCATGTAAAAAAAAGTTATACATACAAAAATTTAGAAAAATTAACTAATTACATTATTTAATACATTAGATTATTTAACACCGGCGTTTCATGTTTTTAACAATATACATTATATCCTTAACACCATTCAAGAGTATTAAGTAAGGGAGACAATCATGTTAATAGATGTGTTATTCATCACAATTATAACCCTATGCAATTACATAGTTCCCTTTATCATTATAAACATAGTTTTTCTTCATATAGTTTACAATTACTTTGTTGCTAAAATTATATTTAGGATATCCAAAACTTTTAATTTAATACTTTCAGATATACATGTAGATCCTCAACACCAACATAATTCTTTCTTAAAATAGTATCACAATTATCTTAAACTAAGATGATTTTAAATGTTTTATTTCAATCCAATTTTTATCAAATAAAAATGACAAAACCTATATACATTTTTTTGGTTGCATAAATACCCATAAACTAACGTTATTAGTACTAAAGCACTATCAAAATAATTCTCTAACTCAAGGGTATATAAAATAAAACTTTGTACAGTTGTATCAATATATTTTATGAAATGTATGTAACAATTATGGGATATATTGGATGTAATGAAAGATATATTTATAAATCTCTTACATCTTTAAGGAAAAAAATTCAACACATTTGTTAATTTTATTTTTTATACATTGTAAAATTGTCAAATATAGTTAATATTAATATAATATGCAAATTTTTAAAAACATAATTATTTATTATTTATTTTTTTAGCTCATAACAATTTATTAAAACAAATAAAGTTATCATCAAACTATAATATTCTTTTTAATTCTATCAATCACGTAAAAAAATTTATACATACAAAATATTTAGAAAAAATTAACTAATTAGATTATTTAACACCCTATTTTCTTGTTTTTAACAATATACATTACATCATTAACACCATTCAAGTGTATTAAGTAAGAAAGACAATCATTTTAACATATATGTCTTATTCATCACAATTATAGGCCTTTGTAATTACATAGTTCCCTTTACCATACACACATAGTTTTCCTTCGGATTGTTTACAATCATTTTGTTTCTAACATTGTATTTAAGGTCTCGAGAAATTTTAATTTAAAACTTTGAGATATACATGTGGATCCTCAACACCAACATAATTCTTTCTTAGTATGATGCCACGATTATCTTGAGCTAGAATGATTTTAAAGTATTCGATTTCAGTCCATGTTTTATCAAATAAAAATGGCCAAAACTCACAAAAACTCATAAACATTTTTGGTTGCATAAATGTCCATAAACCAACCTTATAAGTACTAAATCAACGTTAAAATAATTCTCCATCTCAAGGGTATATAAAATAAATCTTTGTAAACTTGTATCAATATTTGGATTTCTTAGAAATTACTTATTTTATAATGTTATTTTATGAATTGTATGTAACAATGCTCCATTCATATGATTTATTTATAATTCTCTTATATTCTTAAGAAAAAAATACAACACATTTGTTATTGCTATTATTTATACATTGCAAAATTGTCAAGTATAATTAATACTAATATGATATGCAATTTTTTTAAAACATCATTACTTATTATTCCTATTTTTTTTGTTCATAAGAATTTATTAAAACAAATAAACTTTTCATCAAAACATATTTTTTTTAATGTATTTTATTTGAACCATTAAATGTCCAATTTAATTGCAATTTTGATCAATTATCCACTTTATTGACTTTTCAATTTGAATGTTTTAATCAACCTCTTATGTTTGAAGGACACTCTCAATAATTCAAAAATGATGTATTTTTATTTTTATTTTCTTGTTTATTTCATGTAAACAACCAAGTGTCCAACTTCATTGCAAGTTCAAAAATTTCTCTTTCTTATTTTCTTTTGAATGCTATTGACCTTCATTTGTAAATAATATATTTTAATTTTCATATCTATCTCCATATTGGATAAATACATCTTTCAATAGTTTCTTGATAATATACAGTTCTCCATTAATATACACATACATTAGTGAATGGTAGAGTATGTATACATTGCTAGCAACCCCATATAAATGACAAATTTTCATCCTTCAACTTTTCAGCCAATGGATGGGTACTCTATTCCATTTATGTTTTCACTTTTGGACGATTGAGATAATGATTTCTTGGATATATATAATCAATCAACATCAATTAAGAAAACGTAGGTGCAAGTTTTTGTATTTTAATTAAGGATAAATAATAATCCCAAGACATCAGTTTCTATCCACACATAAACATAGTTAATCATATTAACAACAACAAACTTATAAAATTGAGTTTAATGAAAATTAATGTTAATCAATGTGTTACACAATAAAAACGGAAAATAATAACAACAACAACATTCTTTTCTCCGATCAAGAAATGTGGTGCAATCTTATGATGATGTGAGCTTATGATGTGCCATCTTACAATGTAATCTTATCTTTTGAGCGATTGTGTAAACGTACCCTTCGAGCAGGAAATAAAATCAAAATGAAACAGGATCCAACAGGTTTTGGTATCACCTGATTAGTTATTATCTTGAAGGAATAAGGAGGAAGGTCCCAATCTGATCATATTAACACCTACATGTACCTCTAGTATCTTGTAAGAGGATTTAGAAAACTTCGTGGATAGAGCATCCATAATCTCCGATTGCAACGTCATTTTTGCGAATGTGGATCATTATCAAGTGAATGAAATTCAGGTAGGGGATCGAACTTTGGAACAGGTGGTTCGATATTATTTGGAGAAATCCCATAGACAAGAAAAATTGGATCAATTTGTCACAGATGCACCTTTTTTAAATATAATTGGGATTCTTACCCTGGGCTTTCATAATCGACACGATTGTCGTGAGTTGAGACGTTTATTAAAAGATCTCGACATCAAAATTAATCAAATAATTCTTGAAGGAGGATCTGTAGAGGATCCAAAAAATTTACCAAAAGCTTGGTTCAATTTAATTCCTTATCATGAAGTGGGCTTAAGGACAGTGATGTATTTGAATAAAGAATTTGGAATGCCTTATGTATCTACAACTCCTATGGGAGCTGTAGATATGGCCGCGTGCATCCGACAGATAAAGAAATATCTTGATACCTTGGCGGCTCCTATTTTATCAAGCAAAAGGGTTGATTACGAATCCTATATAAATGGACAAACTCGATTCGTTTCCCAAGCTACTTGGTTCTCAAGATCTATCGATTGTCAGAATTTTACGGGGAAAGAAACAGTCGTTTTTGGTGATGCAACTCATGCTGCTTCAATCACTAAGATACTTGCTAGAGAGATGGGAATTCCTCATGAACTTCCTGGGCATGTGGTAACCTGAAGAGCTATAGTCCCTTCTCCCTTAAACCTAAAGTGTAATTTCTGTCAGATGAACAGGGACCATTTTTTAAAAATCCATTATCACACTCATCTCCTATATGTTTACAATAGTACTAGGAATTTAGGTCGATCTTCCTCTTATTCATGGGATAATTTTTTTTCTTATCCCCACATAGAATAATGCACACTTGTACAAATAATTTCAAAGAATTATTATGTTTCAACCACATTTTTCATAGACATTGAGAATTATAAAAATCATTATCCTAAACATTGAAATACTCACAAAGCGTAGTTCCAATAATTCTTTGATATTTGATTGACTTGTATGATAAAGTCTATACATGAACATCAAGGTAAACTATTGTACTCAACTAAATAGATCTACCCATTATTACAATTTTTCTTCATTCATTTCATGCAATGGTTTAAAAAAATTGGAGCAATATTTTTATATTTTTTCCTGGATGAAGTATCTTTTTTATGCTCACCTATCAATTACTTTCATAAGTTTAAAAAACAGTCTACTTTTTATTCAATAAATAATCTGATATTAAGATAAGATTCCTCTTATCTTCTAGCTTGTCTTTTCTCAAATAATTAAAATGCATACATATATTCATTTTGAAAATTTTGCAAAAGAATAGATTCAAAGAGTAAGAAACAAACCATTAAAACACATACATATATTCATTTTCAAAATTTTGCAAAACAATTGATTCAAAGAGTAAGAAACAAATTAAAGTGATACATTAAATTAGATAATGGTGGATAATGATTAGTAAAACATAATATTTATACATGGCCCCATAAATTTAAAAAACAGTCTACTCTTTATTTAATAAATAATTTGATATTGAGATAAGAGTCGTCTTATCTTCAGGGACACTTTTAGGGGCGAAATTTAACCCATAGTCTATTTTTAGGGGGTTTTCTCGAAAAAAAGATTCACCATTTTGCAATTTTTGAAGCCCCGTTTCGCCCAATTTTGATGGGGTAAACTTTTTTCACCCTAAAAATCGCGAAATTATTATATAAACGATATAAAATCCTAGGAAATTAAAATAGTTTTTGAAAAATATTGCCAAACATTTTATAGTTGGTGTTTTAAGAATTAGTAAAATTCGCCAACATTTATACACTTTTAAATAAGTACGGTTCCTCAAAATCATCCCTGCTTATCTTCTAGCTTATCCTTTCTCAAACCATTAAAACACATACATATATTCATTTTGAAAATTTTGCAAAACAATAGATTCAAAGAGAAAGAAACACATTAAAGTGATACATTGAATTAGATAATGGTGGATAATGGTTAGTAAAACATAATATTTATACATCGCCCCATATTGAGCAAATGTGTCCCTTCCCTAGGCAACTTGGTCTATTGTTGTATATTTGTTTCTCCCTTTTTTTTAATGACTTATCAATAAAGATAGTGTTCTCATATTCTTGTTACAAGGATTTTGTTTTTTTCATAATTTCGTAATAATGTCATGAAGTAAATGAGATTTCTCATAACTATATATATATTTGAGAATGATTTTGTTTTTTTTCATAATTTCATAATAATGTCATGCCAAAAAAACCTCAAGTAAATGAGTTTTCTCTTAATTATATATATACACATATATATACAGAGTTTGTTTTCCATCTAAGCTATATAAATGTAAGGTCTTTATTTCAAATTCATCAATAGATTGAGGTAAAATAGGTTATTTGCTCACATAATTGAAAGGTGTGTTGGCCTCAGTCAACAACATCCCTTTCATTATGATATAAATGAAAGGGTTCCCATTTAGAAAAATTATTTCTCAGCGAGTGTGTATCAGTAATCTATTATCAGGTAGTAATTGCATATGTTTGTATTTGCTTGGTAGTGGTTTGCATTCTTTTATCGTTTTCTTGATTATCTTGAATGCGTATGATGTAGGGATAATATAGTTTCATGCATAGGATTCATCATATAATTCATTATTCATTCTCGTTTTCAGATTCCATGACTACAAACATGGAACGAGACAATGGAAACTATCTTGTTTCTTGGGTAACCAACTTTGCATCTCTTATCAGATAATTCTGCAACTTGACAATCAAAAGTAATATTGATGAACATATCATCGATGTATAGAGACTTTATCATACATAGGTTAGAGGAGATTCTATTAATATGTTTTTATGGTGCTTTACATTTCATTTGGTCATACATTTCTTCACATTTTATCTTGAGGTACTTCCTTTTGGATTCAAAATAGCTCATTCTCTATTATTGGCTTCTCCCCTATTACTCATATCATGAATAATATTTTACTTATTAATTATAAATATTACTCATATCATGAATAATATTTTACTTATTAATTATAAATAATATTTACTTGAAACAATTGGAAATGGGATTCTTTGTTACTTGCGTTAGAGAATGTGAATAAATGTTATCATCTTACTTACTGCTGTTGTGTTCTCTTTTTATAATCCAACGTAATTAATATACATTGAATTTACTTTCCATGTCTATGGATAAAGTTCAAGTATAACAAAGTTATCCAATAATTTCAATCAACAAGATTGAACATTGGTATTAAATGTGTGACTTATATTCATTATCATAAAGCTTGTTTTTATATGGTTCGTTTCTTTTAAAGTTTATTATTAGTTAATGCTTACTTTATTAAATTACATAGCGAAGTATAAATTTTTATCAGTCGAACAGTTATCTAGGTATAGTTTTACTAAATTTTATTGATATGATTTTGTTTAAAACCAAGTAAACTATGGTATAATTAGTTCTAAGTCCACTAATATTTTATTTGGTCGATACAACCTCCATTGGTGTACGATTCCCCACTTCGCTATTCCTTATGAATAACATATCGCCTGACCATTTGCACCAATCCGACGGCCAACAGAGCACCACCGTCTCCTAGCTATTGGGCATCGGATTGGTGCAAATGGTCGGGTCGATAGGTTATTCCATTCCTTATTGTCCATGTTAACATTGAACCTCTGACAATCATAATACCATCCCTCTGCATTCATTGACCTCGATACTATCGAAATCTCATTTGGTACAAATGGTCAGGTCGATAGGTTATTCCATTCCTTATTGTCCATGTTAACATTGAACCTCTGACGATCATAATACCATCCCTTTGCATTCATTGACCTCTTTACTATCGAAATCTCATCCCTTCTTCGGTCTATCCAGCATTTATTTTGGTGGTAGGTTATAGTTACGACGAGAGGTGAGTCATTTTTTCACATGGGACAACCCATTCCACTTTGCTACGATCATTAGTTTCCCCAGCTGACTTGGATAATGAGTAGCATGCAGATTGGCACCTTCTGCTCTTTTCACCCATGTGGGAGTCTTGACTAATGATTTCACAAGCTTGTGGTCAGTGCTATAATAGCCTACTCCATTTTTCATGGTCTCCTCATATCAACCTTTCTTCCCTCACATGACCCAGGATACAATGAACTTTGAGTTCATTTTCTTGAAGCTTCCATTTATCATTTTCAATCTACGCCTGCTCTTTCTTGAACCTTCTCGATATATGGGTTGGGTTTAGGGTTTTGTTTTAGTTACCTTTACAGTTCTCTCAAGCATGTCCAAGCTTAGTGTCGTCGATGGTAACACCCTTGTCCATTTCCTGTTTTTTTTTCCCTCGTGTTCATTATGGATTTTATTAATAGTGCCGAACTTAAAAATACAACATATTTGGAGGCCAATCCTCAATTGGTTCACTCCTTGATAGATATTGGGTGGTGTGCTTTATTCACTATCTTGAAGCTTCCCTTTATCATTTTCATTCTGCGCCTGCTCTTTCTTGAACCTACTCGATATATGGGTTGGGTTTAGGGTTTTGTTTTAGTTACCTTTACAGCTCTCTCAAGCATGTCCAAGCTTAGTGTCGTCGATGGTAACACCCTTTTCCATTTCCTGTTGTTTTTCCCTCATGTTCATTATGGATTTTATTAACAGCGCCGAACTTAAAAATACAACGTCTTTGGAGGCCAATCCTCAATTGGTTCACTCCTTGATAGATATTGGGTGGTGTACTTTATTCACTATCTTCAAGATTCCCTTTATCATTTTCATTCTGTGCTTGCTCTTTCTTGAACCTTCTCGATATATGGGTTTTGTTTAGGGTTTTGTTTTAGTTACCTTTACAGCTCTCTCAGGCATGTCCAAGCTTAGTGTCGTCGATGGTAACACCCTTGTCCATTTCCTGTTGTTTTTTCCCTCATGTTCATTATGGATTTTATTAACAGTGCCGAACTTAAAAATACAATGTCTTTGGAGGCCAATCCTCAATTGGTTCACTCCTTGATAGATATTGGGTGGTGTACTTTATTCACTATCTTGAAGCTTCCCTTTATCATTTTCATTCTACGCCTGCTCTTTCTTGAACCTTCTCGATATATGGGTTTTGTTTAGGGTTTTGTTTTAGTTACCTTTACAGCTCTCTCAAGCATGCCCAAGCTTAGTGTCATCGATGGTAACACCCTTTTCCATTTCCTGTTGTTTTTCCCCTCGTGCTCATTATGGGTTTTATTAACAGTGCTGAACTTAAAATTACAACGTCTTTGGAGGTCAATCCTCAATTGGTTCACTCCTTGATAGATATTGGGTGGTGTACTTTATTCACTAAATCCCGGCCTTAGAATAAGCTTGTTAGTCTTTCCTTTTCCCAGTCGCTTTATGGTGATAAAGTACGGTTTGGTGATTTAGAATCCAAAATTGATGAAAGATTCGTGGTTGCTGCCACATAGCTCCCATGCACCGGCGAGCACTGATCGAAACATATGCCACTCAAGGAGGTCCATGACCATAGGTCATCTACAAAGACACTCCTGTGATTCATAATGAGAAAGGTATGTATAACAACTTATTTAAGCCAAAATTACAGAAGTTATTTGTGGTTTTGAGCCACTAATTCACTTGTGATGGGCTTTATACTTTAGTTTTGCGCTCTCATTCGAGGCTGTTAATGGTTTTTCTGGGTTTTGAATTGAATTTTCCATTTTTCCTCTATTTGAGTCTTAATACTATGTCTCATTCAATTCAACAGTATCCCAATTCCCCTATGGGTAACATATGTACTTTTCGTTAGTCAAACGCTTATTGATTTCAAACCATGGGGCTTCACTCAATGAATCTCTAGCATAGCACCATTTGTGGCATATAAATCAATACCCCTAATTTCAATAAATATTGGAAAATACCTCCCAAACTTGTTTTTTTAACCCCTCCCAATATGCCTTCCTAAATTTAAAAAAAACCCTATTTTCACTATAGATTGTATGTATCCATTTTTTCATTTACTTTTTGTATACCCCTTTATATATCTACCTAGTATATTGACATGATACCCCTCTTATGACCCCACATGCATTCTACAATACACCTTGCTTCTTTCGATGTATATTGTGGATGCACATTACTTCACCCACAATGCATTTACTCAACAACATATCATTATGATTTGCAGCATCTAATGGTCTAATGAAGAGATGGGAGATCACTCCTTGTATGTCACAAAGCTTCTTGAAATTATCAGGAAATCCTTTTCCTAGCTTCCTTTTATCCTTTGGAACTTCATTAGAATTTGAACCTGGGAGAAAACTGTGATTCTTCACTAAAAGTTTTAAGCATGGAGATATGTTCTCCTTTCCATCAAATCTTCTAGAAGAATATCCATCTCCTTTTCAATCCTTAGACACAACTATTTTTTTTTGGTTCTATTTCTTTCCAATGTTATTTTCTACACTTCAAATTTGTCTTCTTTGAGATAGCCTACCTTGCTAGGAGTGCTTCTTAACTGAGGTCTAGATGACCAAAATTTCTTCTGAATCTGAGGGCTTGTCCCACTGGCAATGCTCTTTGTTGTCATTTTGTCATTCTTTTTATTAAATCTTGGTTGGGATTTCAAACTATATTGAAGAAATTTAGAAGATACAACCCTTCCTTTTTTTTCTCTTCTCAAAACTCCCTTATCAAGGACCATTCCTTGTCTCTATCTTATTTGAAATTCTCATTGGTGTGTTTTTGTCATGGGATTTGTGTTGAATACCAATTTACTTGGGATGGTGTCTCACAAGCGTTTTGCAATTTCAATTCTTCTAGTTTTTGTCTAAGAAAAGGGATTTCCTTCTTTATCTCTCCAATTCCCAAATCAATGCAATCATTTTTCATAAGGGTTTCATCTTTACCTCCAATTTCTGTGTTCAATTGCAGAATAATTGTTTGTGGCATCTACAAAACTTTGGGAAGTAGAGTCTCCCATGCAAAATATAACTTTATTTGAATATGGAAGGTCTTTTCCTTCAGTACACACAGCAAGGGCCTCTCTCTTTGTCGTGGATGTTGGACCCTACTTTGCAAGGGCAGTGTAACAAGTATTAGTAGTGGACTCAACATTGAATTCTCATTCTCTTGAGATGAATTGATATCCTGTCCCTTGCCTTGGACTTTACTAGCAAGATTAGTTACAGTAGGGGAATAAGATAGATATGTTCATTCACACACATGACAAAGGAATCTCCCGACCAATGTATCTCTATGTATCTTCACATACATAGAGATATTTTCATTTCTATACATGTATATATGACAAAAAATAATATCACTCCAGTTTACTACAAATAAATATCATATAATATCACTCCAATTTCTTATAAATAATATCATATATATATATATATAATATTTTTATTTTTATTTTTATAATATTTGATTAGCATACATGAAACCATTTCAATATTAACGAAATGAGAAACATTTCTACTGTTATTCCATGCAAAGGTTACAACCAGAAATTGCAAGTACTGTGAGAATTTCAAGCATGATCCAACAACAATGTTTAATAAACAAAAGCCTTCACACATCTCAACCATATGACCATAAAATATAAACCTACTGACAATTGACACAAACTCCATCTCTCAAGAGAATCACTTCTTTTGATGAATTTCAAAATAATCATTTTTCAACCCGTTTAGATAAAACAAATCATATTAGAATAAAATATGTAACTGGTATGTTCATGGCCACTCAATGGGGGGTTCACTCAATGAACTTGTTATATAGCACGACCATTCATAGGATATTAAAGAATATCCCTAATTACACTAAATATTGGAAAATTCCTCCTAAAATTGTATTGTTGAACACCCCTCACAATATACCTTTCCAATTAAGAAAACCCCTAGTTTCAACATATATTGTAGGTATCCATTTTTATCAACCCATTCTTAATACCCCCTTTATACCATATTATCAATTTTTAACAAAGAGGACCCCTAACGCATCTTAGTATAATAAAATAAGATGTTAAATAAAATAATAGTAGAATGTTAATAATGATCCCACCGAGATCCTAGGGGCAAGTAATCAATTTGTACAATTGGATAGGGGGAGACCCAACAAAATAGTAATGGGGAAGGCAAAATACGAAAAAGGAAACCCAATTAATAGATCAATGTAACAAAGAATGTAAAATACTGATAGTCCAAGGACCAATGCAATGCTTAGAAAATATGAGAATTGCAAATGTTTCACATCATATCCTATCAATCTACCAATTTTATATCATGTAAGTACAAGTATAGCTATAGAGAGCTCATGTTTTCAATAAGCTTAATAAATTAAAATCCATACAAATGCAAAATTGAAACCCTTTCATATATAGACTTCCCTACATTTCATTGTATTTTATTTATTGAGACAAGATGTGAACAAACACTTGATTTTCGCTAAGAAAAAACAAAAACAAAAAAATAGTATCCATTCATGGGAAAAAAATATATTAAGAAAATTTTAAACATGTTTAAAAAACTTGAAACAATCCATTGACAAAAAGTTGAGTCTTAATGAATTTTTTTGTATCCATTGTGCTAACTTTCCTCTACCTTAATTGACAATCTTGTATATAATGACTATCTACATTTAACTTTACTTAACATTACATAAAACTCTATTCAACATAAATATTAAATATTTAAAAAACAATAGCATAAAACAAATATTAAAAACATTCTATTTGGCATGCTCTCTCTCTCTCTCTCTCTCTCTCTCTCTCTCTCTCTCTCTCTCTATATATATATATATATATATATATATATATATAAAACAAGCTAATANGTAATTAAGGCTCTAGTATAACGCAGTAATTGAGGCTCCAGTTGATGCATATAAGTCACGCTAGGGGAGAATGTGTAATAGTAGTCCGAGCCAAAATATTTCATATTCATGCTTGTACTCTAGGAATATGTCATCAAGAGGATTCAATGAGGAATCCAATAAGGAACAACCTTATGTGAGATATAGGAGGAATTGGTGGGAATATCCAACGATTTGAATTTTATTCGTCATCCCACCCAAATAAAATAACCCCTAATATTTATATTACTATGTCAAATTAAAAAAACCTCTTTACACCTTAATATGAGGAAATATATTTTTAAGTTTTTTAGGAGTATTCAAACCCACAATATGAATGGACATGATATGATATTGTGTCAGTAGTGAACCCACCATGGGCCACTCACACTCCCAATCATGGTTAAAATTGAAATAAAATCCTGTTCTTTGTGCTTAATTTCAACATGTCTATATGGAAAGGAAGTTGTGCCTCTTCCAAAGTTGTGTTGGTTACTTTAGAAATAGGAGAATGTTCTTCTGCGGAAGTGTTAGAAAACAAGACTATAAAGCAATAACAATTATATAGTTAAATCATTAAACAATATGCAAAACACATTAAACACATTATAGAGAGACACAGATATAACATGGTTCACCCAAACGATGGGACATGCCCACACAAAAATTGCCAGTCCTTTTATTACCATCCAGAACGATGAAGGGATACAACTGACAGCAATACCATTGTACTTGCTCTTCATGCTCTCATAGTATCTCTCACATAATCACAGAGATTGTTTACAATGCTACAATGCAATACAATACCATACACAGTATTACAATGTTTTTCTTTTATAGGGGAAATACCATGGGAAAATACTACAGTTAACCCAATACCATGGGTCTGCAAAACTGTTGGCCAACAAACATCCCAAACAGGGGGAATGATTTTACAATAATACTGGGGTACAAACATGACTCAGTAACATCTCTGAATATGGAAGATCGGGTTCCACAACCAACAATCTCCCACTTGAAGACTGCTCATAACAACTCCACCATTGATGCACTTGCTGGACTATGCTCTCGACCTTGGACTTGGCTAATTTATTATTTTCACCTTCATGCTTGAAGGCCAACAGAAACTGAGCAGGAACTTAGTTTCTCTTTGGTTACTCTCTTTATCAACGTGTCTATAGGATCCTAGCCAGTATGTATCTTTTCCAGTTTCAACAGTTCTTCATCTAGAACAGATCTATGAAGTGGTACTTGAGATGTATATGTTTAGTCTTCGAATGAAAGGCCAAGTTATTTGCAAGATGAACGGAACTCTGTATTTCACTGTACAACCTGCTATTCTCCTATTTCTTACCCAATTCCCGCATGAACTTCTGTAGCCAAATCATCTCCTTACTAGCCTCTGTAGCAGCAACATACTCTGCTTTCGTTGTTGAAAGTGAAACAACCTGTTTCAGTTTTGAAATCCAACTTACTATTGTTCTACCCATAGTAAACACATACCCTATGGTGCTCCTCCTGCTGTCTTTATCACTATCCATATCTGCATCAACATATCCCTGTAGAAAAGTGTCTGAACCTCCAAAACATAATGCAGGGGAAATGGTACCTCTCAAATACCTGAGAATCCACTATACTTATTTCCATTGCTCTTTACCTGGATTATTCATATACCTACTCACAGCTCCCACTGCATGTGCAATATCTAGTCTTGTGCACACCATGGTATACACGAAGCTTCCAACCATTGATGAATAGGGAATCCTCGACATGTAATCTATCTCTTCCTGTGTCTTTGGACACATCTCCTTACTTAGTTTGAAATGGCTAGCTAAAGGTGTACTAACTAGTTTTGTATTCTACATTCTAAACCTCTGCAACACCCTTTCTATGTAATCACCTTGAGACAACTCCAATTTGTGATTTTTCTTGTCTCTTGTTATTCTCACACCAAGGATTTGCTTTGGAGCACCCAAATCCTTCATCGCAAATGATTTAGCTAGTTTTATTTTGAGCACATTTATATCCTACATGTTAGACCCTGAAACAAGCATGTCATCCACATACAATAACAAGATAATATATCTTATGTTATCTAGCCTCTTGAAATAAACATAGTGGTTAGAATGACATCTATCATAACCTTGTTCTGTCATAAACTTATTAAATTTTAAATACCACTTTCTTGGAGATTTCTTCAGGCCATACAAGATCTTCTTCAACCCGCAAACCAAATTCTCCTTCCCTTTGACCTCATACCCCTGTGGCTGTTGCATATAAATATCTTCCTCCAAATCCCCATGAAGAAAGGTTCTTTTTACATATAATTGTTCAAGATGCAAATCTTCTACTACCACTAGAATTAAAATAGGTCTAATCGAATTCATTTTAACAATAGGAGAAAATATTTCATCAAAGTATATACCTTTCTTTTACGCAAACCCCTTTACAATGAATCTATCCTTGTACCACTTCTTTATTCCATCTTCTTCCTTCAACCTGTAAACCCATTTATTCTGTAATGCCCTTTTTCCTGTAGGAAACTGAACCAAATCCCAAGTTTGGTTTCTTACCAATGAGTCCATTTCCTCATTGATTCCTTGCTCCCACTTATTTCTTGTTTCTACCTGCATTTCGTCTTCATAACATTCTGATTCACTAGAATCATTCATCAATAAATAATATAGTGAAGTAGAGAATCGTTTAGGATTTCTACTTAACCTGGTAGATTTTCTTACAGTTGCAGGAGTTTCAGGTACCTGTTGTTGTTCTTGATTTTCTGGTGCCTTTAGAACTTCATTTTCTTTGATTTCATCAAGCACTGTGTACTCTGTGTTTTCCTTTTCCACTTTCTTTCCCTGCCATTGATCTTTGTACATAACATTTTCATTGAATACTGCATCTCTACTCCTAATGATTTTGTGATTTTCAAAATCCCATAAGCGATAACCAAAATCCTTAATCTCGTATCCAATAAAGGTACATTTCTTGGATTTAGCTTCAAGCTTTGTTCTATCATATTTATCAATATGGACAAATGATTCACAACCAAAAGTTCTTAGAAATGAGTATTTTTTCCTCTTTACCTGTCCATGCCTCCTCTGGAATCCCACCATCCAAAGCACTTGAACGACCTCTATTTACAACATCAACCCAAAACTGTAAGGGCAACCCTGCATGCAATATACACCTTGCATGTTCCATGATCGTTCTATTCATCCTTTCTGACACACCATTTTCTTGTGGTGTTCTAGGGACTGTCTTCTCTCTGTGAATCCCATTGTGTGAACAACAACTATCAAAATCCTTGCTACGGTATTCATCTTCATTATAAGATATGAGACATTTCAACCTTTTTCCTCTCTCATTCTCAGCCAAAGCTTTCCACTTCTTAAAAGTATGAAACACATCATATTTCTGTCTAATGCAATAAACCCAAGTTTTTCTAGTTGCATCATCAATAAAAGTAACATAATAACGAGAGCCGACAATAGATTGTATCTGAGTTGGTCCCCATACATTTGTATGGACAAGCTCTAACTTTTCACTCTTCCTTTGTTTCCCAACCCTGAGAAATCTAACTCTCTTCTACTTTCCATAAATAAAGTTCTCACAAAATTCCAAACTTACCTGCTTCAGATCTGGATGTAGTTTCCTTCAGTGGAGAATCTACATCCCCTTCTCACTCATGTGGCCAAGCCCATGATGCCACAACGCTACACCTATTTCTGTGGAATCTACAGAGATAGAATAATTAGTATTATGAGAAAAAAAAATTAATGTACCTACCCTATCTCCTTTTTCTATTACCAGTGCTCCTTTAGTGATCTTCCACCACGTTTCTCCAAATGTAGACAAACAACCGCTACCTCCCAACTGTCCTGTTGAGATCAGATTTCTTTTCATAGCAGGAATGTTCCTTACATCTTTTAGCAGCCATTCACTTCAATTATTTAACTTAATCAGTACCTTACCCTTTCTAAAAATTTTACATGGTTCATCATCCCGCAATAAAACATGTCCAAAATCACCTTGAACATAATCATGAAAGAATTTCCTACGGGGTGTAGTATGACATGAAGCCCCTGAATATACTACCTAGTACTACAATAGTATTATCTAATGCAAGAATCAAAGCATATTGTAACACATCACCTACTACATTCTCTTCTTGAGTAGTCTCTTGTTGCCTCTCACCTTTCTTCTTTGGTGCTCTATAGTCTTTCTTCAGATGTCCTTTCTTACCACAGTTCTAGCACTCTATTTTTCTGAATATGGACTTGGATATGCCCTTTTTAGACTTGATGTGATTTCCTGGGATCCTTCCTCTCTCATTACTTGATGTCTCGCCTATTCTTTTTCTTCACATTTCCTCGCTAAGAATAACACCAGCAACATCATCAAACTTAAGAGTGTTTGAACTAGGGACAGAGTTACTTACAACGATGACCAAGCTATTCGATCTTTCTGGAAATGAGCACAAGATTAGAAGAGCCCTAACCTCATCATCAAATTTCACTTTTACATAACTTAATTAGCTGGTAAGTGTATTAAACTCATTTAAATGGTCAGCAATAGATCCACCTTTCGACATCTTCATATTAAATAAACGCTTCATTAAAAATACCTTGTTGGAAGCTGAGGTTTTTTCATAGAGATTACCCAATGCGCTCATCACACCCTCTATTTTTTTTTCTTTCGAAATATTGAAAGCCACCAATGAAGCCAGGCACATCTGTATTGTTCCCAATTCCTTTTGGTCAAGAACCTCCCATTATTCATCCTTCATAGTCGTCGGTTGTTTTTCTTTTCTGCCCAACGGTAGGTACAGATCCTTCTAGTACAGATAGTCCTCCATTTTCATCTTCCATAACTGGTAGTTTTGGCCGTTAAATTTCTCGATGCTAAAATTTTCTTCTTCTGCCATTTCTCCCACTCGAACCAGGAACCCTTCTTTCCTACGAGTTTACCAACTAAATAGACCTTTTGGCTCTGATACCAATGGTTAGAAAACAAGACCCCAAAGCAATAATAGTTATATAGCTAGATCATTAAAGAAGATGCAAAACACATTAAACACATTACAGAGAGACACATATATAATGTGGTTCACCCAAATGATGGGCTACGTCCGCACAGAAATTGTCAGTCATTTTATTACCGTCCAGAAAGATGAAGGGATACAACCTACAGCAATATCATTGCACTTCCTCGTCATGGTCTCACAGTATCTCTCCCACAATCACATATATTGTTTACAATTCTACAATACAATACAATACCATACACATCGGTATTACAATGCTTTTCTTTTATAGGGGAAATACCATGGGAAAATACTACAGTTAATCCAATACCATGGGTCTGCAAAACTGTTGGCCAACAAACATCCCAAACACGGGGAACGAGTGTATAGTAAACCTGGGGTACAAAGATCACTGAATAAAATCTCTGAATATGGGAGATCAGGCTCCACAACTAATAGGAAGAAATTCATGATCTCTTCTGAGAAAGGAGGATTTCTGTTTGTTTTTCTTATTTGTTCTAGCTGATCTTTGGAGTACGGATATTTTTGTCTCCTATGTGCAATTGGGGCACATAGCCATGTTTTTTTCCTTTGAACTAGGAAAAAAATGTTCATGCCACTCCCCACATTCAATAGAAAAATCTCATAAAATATCAATCTTATGGAAGAGAACCTAATCAATGCACAAACATTTCTCTTCAAAAATTTATACTAATAGTAACTACTATCTCAAGGAATTTAAAAGTTAAACGATATGATAAGCATTTACGCCATTTCTCAGGGTTGGAGTCATAAAAAACAATAGGATCCCATGGTTATTGCAAGAGACCTATAACTCTTCGAATGGCAGTTTTACTCAAATATTTGAGCGTCTGAGCCCAGAATTAAACTACTTGACATGATCCTTACTACAGGATCCCTAATAATTCTATTGTTTGAAGACTGCTCAAATATTTGGGTGTTGGACCCCAGAATTAATCTAATTGACATGATCAAAGATCTATTAGATTAGTTGGACAATGGTACCACTAAAAACTCCTAGGGCTCACTAGTGGAAAATGAGAGATTAGTGGATAGGAGACCAAATATTTTGGTTACCACAGTTTTTTTCAAGGGATAGATGACAAAAATTGATAAATTTAAGTGAGCTAGCTAAAAAAGACCAAGATAAATGACCAATTTTGGTCACGAGATAAAAACCAACTAAAAATGACCAAATTTGGTCACGAGATATCTAGACTAAAAATTACCACATAACAATTGGTCATTTATTTGGTCATTTTTAGTCGTCACTCTGCCAATGAAAAAAATTACAAATTTGGCAATGAATTTGTACATTTTACTAAATTCTAACACTGGAGATGGATTCTGAGACCCCCTTAAAAGGGGGTATCTAAATCCATCTGCAGTGCTAGAATTTAGTAAATTCTAACATATATATAATACATATTTACACATCCCTATATTAACAAAATTGAATTAATGCAATCCAGCTATATGTTAATTTGGACATAACCTTGACATATAAAAAAAACCCACTAAAGCTTGGCATATAATGTTAATTATAAGGCTAATTTGCATGACCTTGGCATATAATTATAGTTTTTATAGGCTTTTTACATGACCTTGCATATAATTATATAAGTTTTTATAAGGCTCGACAAGACAGCTAATGGAAAAAACCAAATCAACAAAACATATGGGTGATATAAACAGTGTCGTATTTTTCAAGTTACACTACTACATATGGCTCAAAAGTGCCACAACAATTTTCCACGAATAAGTTGAAATCAAAATTTTCGTGGAAAAGCTATTTAAAATTTTCAAAAAAAATGAAATTGTTTCCAACGATCATCGATATAGTGACGCATAGTCCATAACGTCTCTATAGAGAAGGACGTTCGTTGCTATGGCGACGTATATTACATTCAAAGGGAAAAATACAAAGTAACTTTACATTTATTAAATGAGGATTAAAAGTAAAATGGGGTCACAATCAATGTTCAAAATTGAACCCTTCCCAGCCCTTCCAAATGGTTCTAGCCCTTCCCAAAAGTGGAAAGTTAAAATTGACCTTAAAAAAAATTTAAAATCTGAATTTTATCCTTTCCAATTAAGAAGGGTGTAATTTATATCAACATTTCAAAAGAAGGGGAACATTTGAAATTACCCATCCATATAAATTTCTCAAGATGTTAAAATTTCTATGCTATAAAGTTAAACTCGTCATTCAAAATATTGGAAATATGATAAATTATAATCACTCACTTACTCATGACATGCACTCACTAAGTTGTGCAAGATGACCAGTAATCATTGATGACTATGAGACACTAGCCATCAAGACGTGACTCTGACTCCCGAGCCACTCGGGGCTGCAATCTAAAGTGTGACAATGTGTCGATAACTATGACTATAACAAAAAAGAACTACTAGGCCTGAAACAAGCTCAAAACTTTGTGCTTACTACCTATGTCAACCTTGCTACCAATGTCCACTCGTTTTTCATCAAAATGAAATTCAAAAGGTCGGTTTGATGAGTCCTCCTCTATAAGACTTCATTTCTTGCATCAATATCATAGACTCATAACAACTATAAACAACAATCGATGTCATGCAAATACAAATAATGACATGTAGTTAGCCTTCACAAACAATGCAGAGGTTGATTTGTGCATTTATATAGAGAAGTGTCATTGGGAACACGATATGGAGAAAAATGGTTATTAGTAAAATTTTAAAAACAATTGTTGGATCAAGAATAGTCTTCAATTTGATGAGTGTCATGATCATGATGTAATCTCCCTCCGTCCTTCCAAATATTGTGGTTTCTCACTGTTACCACCTAAGTTGTACTTAGTGGTTTTTTATCAAGTGATCCTGGTGAACCGAACAGGGATAACTTGTTCGGACCTCAGAAGACTTGTGGAAGTACTTCTGGGAAGTGCTTGTTGTATCATATCACATGTTCATACCCCATGGGGGAATTGTAATAAATGTTCTAGCATGATAGTGTCTGTAAAAGACTCGGTCTCTTAGACTTCATTTGTCAATCTGATCATCCCAGGGTGTTTTTTCCCTTGGTTATTATTGGTTGTTGAATAAACGACTGATAATTTCTAAGTTTTTCACTCCATACCTCTAAAGTTGGGGTGGTTGGCTTGGCATTTAGGTCTATTGAGGTTTTTAGAGTCTATGTGTCAATGTATAAGCATGCTAGACATCATTTTTGAGTCATATGAACATGTCTAAGTCCCCCTAGGTGTTTTTCAATTTTTCAATTTTTTAGTTTTTTCAGTGTTTTTTATTAAATTTTAATTTTTCCAAAACTTAGGCTTTTTTTAATAGTTTAATTGGAAAAATTGAGTCTGTAATCAAAGTGGGCCAAATAATCGGTTTCAGTCATGTAGGTGCTCATTTTCAAGCTAAGAGCACCATGTAAACCCATGGACCCACTATTTCCTAAGTTTTGAGTGATCTTCCATCACTCAGGTCAGAAAGCCCCAAAAATCAATTATTGATTATTTTAATTAATAAATTGATGAATAATGGAGCAAATCCAAAATCAATAAATCAGTGGATTCTCAACTGATTTGACTAAAATCAATCAAATCTGGAGCAGATTGACTGGATCTGACAAATCCTTGACTGAAGGAGGGGATCAAATCAGATCCAGAGTTGATCTACAACTGTCTTCATGGGGAATTGTGCCCTCTCTCTCTCCTCCACACGTGTGGACTCTCCTGGATGCTCTGTGGGCCGATGTGTCGGTGTATGGGTTGATGTGTCAGCTCAATAAAGCCCCTGGTTGACAAGTAGGCTCAGTCCAGCTTCAGTTATGCATTGATGAACTCTCCACCAATTTATTTCACTTGATTCCATGAGGAATTGCGTCCCCCCTGGGCTAGATGGCCTGTAAATTGTATATATCCTGCTTGAGGCTCCCTCTTCCAAGCTAGTTAGAGCTGGACTGAAGGGCTTGCCATTGTAACTGTGTACTGATATTCATTTGTTAAAATAAAGAGAAGCTTTGGAGGCTCAATTGTGGAGTACCTTTCATGTGTGGATTGTCATTTTCATGCTGCACTTGAGGTGAAACTGCTATTTTTCCAATTTTTTGCACTTAACTATTGTCTGCTTGAATGGTTATTGAGATCATAAGGATAGTTCATTGTAAGTAAGCTTACTTACTTCTATTCGCTGCATATGTTTGTATGAGTTAATACCTGGATGTTAAATAAGATTATTTGCATGCTGTATTATCCCCTTCTCATATGTATCTTCAGATTTGATAGTTCTGTTTGCATGAGTTGTGTTGTAGCTTACAGGTTTACCGTGACTGGAAGATCTATGGTTTAGGCTTGATTCCATTGATTTCCAGAATATATTGCTAATATCGTGCCCCTCGGTGCTTCACTACCAAGTTTTCTCTGCAGATCTGCTTCAACAACAAGCACCTTTCTTCCCCTTTCTCTCCTTTAAAAAAATCTTAAATCTTCCTCAAATTGGTTACTTTAAAGGTTTCTTATTACTCTGATCTATCTCATTAAGAAAAATAACCTAGATCTAATTATTAATATCCCTTCCAAATTCTATATCTTAGTTTTGTTTTGCACATAAAGTTCAATTTCAAGAGATCTGGCTAAAATTGCCTTAGTTTCGCAAGTAATTTAGTGAAAATTCATAGCTTGCTGTTAAGGTAGTTTCATTTGCTGTACGATAAGTTTAATATTCTACAATATCAATGCATTTTTTTTTGCTGCACAAACAGCAATCCAAGATCCCAAGGAAAGCTTGCTTTCCTTGGTTCCTTTCCTGCCTGTTTAGCTAGTTTCAATTTCATTTTTTGTGAGATAAGGTAGGCTAATCCAAAGGTACTCTTAAAGTGATTTTGGGAATTTGTTATTCTAATATGCTCGCTTTATTTTATCAGGTATGACAGAAAATAAAGGAAGCTGTTGTCCGAAGTGGCTTTTGGAGTGCTCAAATCCCCCCAGGGGTCTCCCTTTTTTCACAAAATTCTTAAATTTGTTGTATAATTGTAAGATCTTGGTTTCAACCTGTATAAGGACCAAGAATTTTCTGATATTCTAACCAATAATAAATAAAATTTTCTTTGGAATAGGCTCTTTCGAGCCCATTCCCCATCCCTCCTGGGGGGATTCGCGTCGGTGCCCTTTTCGTCATTTTCTGCTTACTTCTTTTTTACTAGAATTGATCTGATTTGTAGGGTAGTATAATTGATCTTGTTATTAATTCCATGCTCCATATCTCACATTTCAAAGTAATCATAATACTTACCCCACGATTTCCCGATTGACCCAAAAGGGGAAAGAGATTCGTGGTAGGATTAATTAAGAAATATGAATTGTGTATCTATTTGCTTTCTTCTATATTCTGTTTATAAGTAATTATAAAATTAACCCCTCCTCGATTCCCCGATTGAGATCCACTTGGATCGAAAGAGGTTCTTGGATCCTTTTCTTTTAAACAAGAACATCCAGTTTAAAACTTACTAAAATCAACAAGAATCCAGTGTGTATGCTCTGCACTTGGCTGCGGTTCATATGATCAGTCAATATATATAAAAAGCACTTGGGTGATTAGCATAATTAGGAACCACCCTCCCCAATTGACAAACCATCAGGTGAAAATCCAACACCTAGATCAAACCTCTATGGTGGCAAAATACCCAAAGGAAGCGGGAACTTCTGAAAAGTGACCTTGGGGCACCGATCTCTATCACACCCTAACGGGTGCGTTATGAAAAATAGCCCCAGAGACTCCATTTCGGCCCACATATTCCTTGCGGGTAGCCGTAAAGGTTTTGTTTTGGACATACTCCAAGTACTCTCGGGTATATATGGAGTCCCCCCTTTTTGCCTAATTTAATCAACTCATACTTCATTTTTTACTTACAACATACCAAGATGCAATCGCAAAACATTCACTCCAAGCACATGCAAGCACATTGATATCATTGATTTGACTCCATTTTAAGGCACTGGTCATTTTTGCTTCATATATATATTGTGTATTAGCTTTGTGCTTTCGTGTGTTTATTTTCGTATCTCGTCATCTTTAAATTGTCTATAGTTAAAATATTCAAACTCCTAAGTAACTGTTTCAGTTTAACATCACCACACTAAGAAATCATCCTAAGTAACTTAATAGGGTCTACCCCCCTTGGCTTCGTTAGGAGTTGAGCCTAAACGGAGGAGTCAAGAACAAGGTGACAGCCTTGACTCGAGAGTTTCCCCCATGGACACACCGAGTGGCTTGAAGATTTCTGCCACGTGACCCAGGTGTGTGAAAAGGCGGCAACACTTTTTTGCGCCGCTGCTGGGGATAAATCTTTTTATTCCTGAGTACGACTTAGCTTAACTTTTTTCTAAACAACTAAAAAGATAAAAAACCTTTGATTGATCTAGTCTTTAAAAAACATAAAAGTTAAAACTCGATCCATCTGACGACTCCACTGTCTAACATCCCTTCAAGAATTTCTACCCGAAGAAACCGCTAACAATTATTCAATCCTCTCCCTGATCCAGAAAGGTTTATTGGGGAAAGATTGAATAGGCAGACTTCTCATAGAAACCTTGAAGATTTAAAAGACCAATCCCTCTCAGATATCCATCACATATTTGTAGAGAGTCATGTTCACTAATATCAAGAAATGATGGAATTTTACAAACCCCTTGACTTTTCTCAGATAGCAGGTAGTCCTCATGACATTCTGAATGATGCTATCAAGAAGCTCCCCATATTTCAGGGAAATAATGCCATCACTGCCAAGTCTCACCTTCGAAATTTTGAAAAGCACCTGGCCATTTATTGCATTGATGCTGCCCATGACCATGAAGATATCAAAATGAAGCTCTTCGCTTTATCCTTAGAGGATGATGCTGCGGAGTGGTATGAAAACCTTGGTGATGATTCATATAAAACCCTTAATGAATTCCTAGCAGGTTTTAAGAAGAAATGGGGGGAAAATAAAGAACCAAGACATTTGCTTGTTGCCCTTCATAATATAAAGAAGATGGAGAATGAAACCATGGATGGATTTAATACTAAGTTCGGGCATGTGGTTGCGGACCTCCCTACAGATAACAAGCCAAGTGATGCCTCCATATTGATATCCTACATCGAAGCTTTCACTGGTGATTTGAGATACCAATTAAGGGATAAAGATCCGGTCGATCTAAAAACTGCTCAAGATCTGGCCGAGAAAATAGAAAGGAATATGCAATCTTCGGGAAAATCCAACATTCCAGGTTACACTAGGGGAACCACTTTGTACAATAAAGAAAAGGGAAAGGCCATTGAATTAGAGGAAAAGGCAACCTCTAAAGACCCCATGGAAAAGGTAACTAGCTTGCTTGAAAAATTCATGACAGACGAATCTGTGCAAATGAATAAAATCCAAAACAGAATAGTCACACTGGAGAGAAATAGTGGACCTAGGAATTTTCAGCCAAAACAGAATCAAGTGTATCAAAAGAAGTTTCCTCAGCAAGATCCTAGGATTCCGAACCAGTTAGAATCAACTAACCTGGTAGATGAAGTAATTCCATGGTGTAGACCTTGTGAGCAATTCCACCCAGAAAGCACTTGCTACATAGCAAATCAAGTTATAGAACATGGGATGGCGGAGGTCAGTAATCAAGAAACAACATCAGGTGAGTCTGATCATGTGTACATGGTAGGCCGAACCTATCCTCTATCAAACCAGCATTGGCAACAGGCCACGGATTACGGTTTTGAAAAGCAATCACCGTCTAAACAGTACAATCCTGAGGACGAAACCATTGCAGAATCTTATAGTGAAGCTTATGATGAAAACTGTAATATACATGATGGGACTCCTATGTGTTCTCCATATAATGATGACAGTCTAGAAGGTTTACTACCTTGTGACCTTTTCTTAGAAGAAGATGAGTATGAAAATGAGGACAAGTATAGCTTGGAGCATGATACAAGTGACGAGGACTCCCTTATCCCTGATAAAGATGTTGATGAAGAGTCCTGGACATTCATGAAAAATCCAGTCTGTGACATGAATAAAGAGGAAAATAATGAACCAAAAACTTTTGATGGTTTTGTTGATTTTTCTGTCTATGGCATATCTAAAGGAGAGAGCATGGGCCATGTGGCCTTGGGAAACTTTTATATGAAAAAGGAGCATGGAGTT
Organism: Pseudotsuga menziesii; assembly: GCA_001517045.1. Lineage (NCBI taxonomy): Eukaryota > Viridiplantae > Streptophyta > Pinopsida > Pinales > Pinaceae > Pseudotsuga > Pseudotsuga menziesii. The sequence continues at coordinate 202,124 of LPNX010768313.1, forward strand.
TATCCATATGATCATGCAGAGCCACACAAAGGTATCAATAATGAAGACATGGAGAAGCAGTGTTGTGAAAAGACAGATGTGATGCAGTTATTAGAATATCAGTCTCAACTATCATCTTCACATGTAGAGTTTCCTCATGACTTGGAGCCGCTTGGGGCTTATACAGTGAATTATCATCCGGTAAGCCTTGACAATCAGTATGATGGTGTGGTCAATCCGCCTCATCATTCCAATTTGTACATCAACCCTATCCAATCATGGATAGAAGCAGCCTGCGCAAGCACTTACCAGTTTGGGAGGAAGTTTGACGACATTATTCATGTCTATGATTTCCCATCCATCCCGCCCCTTCAGGATCATCACGCAGGTTTGCATTTTCTGAATAAAGTATCCTTACTTTGGCTGGTAACCAAAGACAAGGAAATTATTTTTTATGTTAATAAAATTCTTAGGTGGTTACATTGGATTTCTGATTACACTTAACCCTTTTTATATCATGCTTAGAGTAGGAAAATAAGCTCCTTGAAAGAGAGCATTTACTTTCTGCATTTCTATTTTATACTTAGTGATAATAAAACTTTACTTCTTTTAGTTAGTTACATTTATTTTGTTTAAATAAATCAGCTTAATGGTTCATTTGGTTTTTTATAAAACTTGTGCTACTGAGGTTTTTCTTGTCAAGTTGAGATGTTTTTACAGGGTATATCAACCAGAGATGCTGGTGTTCTCGTATCCTCTCCTTGCCTCAAAGACCAGATCGAGCACACATCCCACAGTTGGAGCCAGAATGTTACCACCTAAGTTGTACTTAGTGTTTTTTTTATCAAGTGAGCCTGGTGAACCGGACAGGGATAACTTGTTTGGACCTCAGAAGACCTGTGGAAGTACTTCTGGGAAGTGCTTGTTGTATCATATCACATGTTCATACCCCATGGGGGAATTGTAATAAATGTTCTAGCATGATAG